>KI915040.1:22576277-22596920 GCA_000473445.2 Anopheles farauti
ACAACGGATCACCTTGACGGACAGACCGTCGTATGGGAAAGGATGGAGAGAGAGATCCGTTGATTAGGATACGGGAAGAGGACTGTTCAGCAACGGTTCGAAGAAGACTCACTAATCCCGAATCGAAACCCAAGGAGTTCATCGTAGTGCCTTGATGAACAATAATATGATTTTTTTATCCTTTTTGATGATCTTCCTACTGATTCATGACAAGAAAAATGTAATGGAATTTCCCATCCTAAAAGATTTGTTTAATGTTTTATAATTCCATAATATAAAATTATAGAATTAAAGATTAGATTTCTATAATATAAAATTATAGAAAGAAAAGAAGGATCTGTGAAAGATAATAAATAGGAATTTAATTATTTTTTTTTTAATACCAACTGAACCGCTAGTCCTTTGCAACATTTGTTATTAAAATAAATAAGATTAATTTAAATCTTCGCGTTTCATCGCATCCGTTTATTTTTCCCTGTTTGAGTCTGTAAGCATTTTTAACATAATGTAAAAAAGTTGCAATAAAAAGGCATAATATAAAAAAGTCAATCATATAAAAAAGTTGCAATCCGAATTGCAAGAATGTATTCTGAAGGAAGAAGTTGTTTTCCCAAAGAATTTATTCTGAAGGATAAAAATTTAGAAAGTCAATTTCCATTTTTCGAAATATTATTTCAAAGGACTTGTGTAATTTGAATTTGAGAATCCAAATGAATTTCTTCTGAAGGATAAACATTTAGAGATTTGGGATTCCCTAATTGCAATTCCCTAACCATCGGTTAGGTTGCAAATTCAAACTTTTGCTCCCGCCAATGCAGGATGCACACAAATTGAAAGGAAAAACTTTCAAACTGTCGAAAAACGGAATCAATACGGGGAGGGCAGCTGCAAAATTACGACTGAACTTTAGCTAAACCACCTGTTGCCAATTTCGAACCGGTTCACACTTTATCTACTCTCGATGCAAAAACCCCTATCGACCGCGGCCAACGCAACGCGCGGCGAAGAAAAGGACGCTTCCAAACCCATTAATTTGCATAAGCGGCGCCCTGCTCGGGAAAATGGCTGTAATCATCAAACCCCTCCCCCCCCTCACCCCAAGGTGAGAGTCGCTCGTCCAATTGAGCTGAGTTTTCAACCAATTGCGCACCGTTGTGGACGAACTGTTCGTGGTGGTGCACGTTTTATTGACTTTTTCGGGGTACCGTTTTGTGTTATTTTTTGTTTTTTGTTGCGTTTTACTTTGGCGAAAACGTGCCCGATAAAATCAGTGTTTTAGATTTCCCATCGGTGTACCGATTGTGCCGAGTGATTTACGGTTCTTCCAATTTTCCCTTTATTTCCGTTCTTGGTATTTTTGTTTTTTGATTCAAATTTCATCTCAATTACAATCGATCGTCGCGCAGAGACACGGGCACAACATATTTCGTCGTCATAATTTTCACATTCCATTTTTTTCTCCTCGATTGTTGTTTCGGGCAAGCGGATGAAAGGCAGACAAATTGAATCACTTCGCTCCGTGTGTTTGTGTGTGTGTGGGAAATTTCCAATTAAAACGATACATAACTGTCGGATAAACCGAAACCGTCGAAAACGAAAGCATAAATTGAGTTACGTTCTGAATTTGTTCGTAGTTTTTACTTTGTGGAACTGGTTACAACAGGCTTAAAATATTGTTTGTTTCTCAGGAAAACTGAAAAAATGTTTTGATTTTTTCAATTTATCTCGAATGATTTCAGTTGTTATGCTCCCTATTCGATGATTTATTTCACATTAAAGGGTGCATGAGGGCATGAAGTCCGCATGTAAATCTTTTCCATTTGCTCACTTTCGATCATGAAAGGTCAAGCGTGAACATAAAAAGTCGCTAGTGGCGTGTTTTCCGACAAACATTGCACAACATTCCTGTGTGTGTGTGTGTGTGTGGGTTGGGAACAACCGCATCACCTCACGTTTATTGTTGTTCCACCAGGCAACCGATGCGTGTGCAGATCAATCGCTCAAAATTTTTGCACTTTCATGGTCGCTTTTGTTTGCCAAAAAACCCACCACGCTTCGCCTCACGCTCTCACCCAAGAGCGGCTCGGGGGGGGGGGGGGGGAGTAGTATCGAGCCCGAAATGAGATCGCACTATTATCGAGCAATAATCGAACACTTAATTTTACATCACAAATGAACCGAACGCGACCCGAACCTTTGCGCCGATTTAAATACCATGCTTCGGGCATGTGGAGGGAAGAGAACATCGCGGCACAACTTTCCACTATCACCAAATCTCCAACCGGGGGTCCCCCGTACAACAACGTGTAGTTGCATGATTTTAGCAACATTGCACTCACCCATTCGCTCGGGTTTGGTGAAGCTTTACATAGAACCTAACACTCCGCACCCGCTTGAACGTGGGCAGACATTTTATTGCAAATCATGCCAACCTTCGCGCGACACCTTCAACGACAAGCAGCAGCGGCGTACGATAAGCGATCAGAGCGCACGATTCGACAGCCCGCGGTAGAAGAAGGTCACAACGGCTGGTAACAGCGGGACAAATACGATGGTGCTCTTCACCTCCTCCGACCGGCGCAGCCCAACGCAAGTTGTGCGATATCTTAACCGCGTTGGAAAATATAAATATTTACACGAACGCGAGATCAACACGCCGCGGCGACCGACCGCCTTGCGATGAAGCAATCGGAACGATTGTGGCCGTTTTTATGATGCAATGGGTGATTGAAGAACGTTTTCGTTCTTCTTCCTTCTATTGATCAAATGTGAGAGGATAGACCAGTGGCCATCGTGTTATTGTAGCCATTTAAAATAAATTATAGATGGTATGCGAACGGAAAACAGTAATAAATGTCGCTCGACGCCTAACACTTGTGGTCAAATGGCTAGTGTTGTTCAAACTAGTATATATTTATTATACGTTTAGTTTATGACTCCACCTTAACCCGCTTCTTCTTTTGGGGCTTCCAAATAAAAATCTGTTTAAAAAAACATAAATAGTCTCAGACTAGTCTTTATGTATGGACAGTGTAATGGAATGGTGAAGAGGAAATTCGTGCATTTTAATTCAAGCTGTGTGAACTGCAAACACAAGTTGTTGTTATATTTAATTTAGTGTAACGAGATTAACCATAGAAAATTTGAAAATCTCCATAAAAATCTCCAATCCATGGTTTCCATGGCTACCTACAACAGGAGTGATTGCATTCATGTAACAACGGCTGGTAACCCTGCACTCTATTTAGTTTTATTAGAAAATCAGACGATTTTTGTATGCTTTTCGTCCATAAATTTTGCCATTTCTTCTATTTTCGCTCACATGATTTATTTCTTCAATATTTTATAAATATTTAGTTCCACATGTTTTGTTCAAATAATGCTTGACAATAATAACCATTTTAGGAAATCAACAGTAAACCGTTGTATCGGCAGCATTCAAATGTTGCCAAACTTTCTTTTAACTTCACAGCTTTCCTTTAAAAAGCCATTCTTTTAAAAAAAGCGAAAGCTACACGACCCTCCCTGCCTTGAAGGATGACAATCGTGTAGCGCTAATAAGCTTAAAGCCACCTAATGACTCAACGCCTACACCCGACGGCGGCGAGGTTCGTTTTGAAGTTCGCTATTCCTAGCCTCCCCTCGGCACGTTTGTGACGCGGAGCGAGCGTGGAGGGAAGATTTGTTTGGAGGGCAGCAGACAAAACAATATGACAAGCGCGCGAAAGTCGTGCACCTTCGAAAAACGCGCACCGTTTCGCTTGGGCTTAGGCGTGCGAAGCGTTTAACCTGCAGCATATTTAAGCACCACGATTTATTAAGACATTGTACAGCGCCAAAACTGGAGGCGCCACCACTTTCATGTCGCAAGCGGAGAGGAAACCGAGGTGGGAAGAGAGTGGGTAACGGGATGGTTTTCAAATCGACCGTTTCCCGCGAACGCTTTCCCGAGGTTTATTGGTGGCCGCCGTCGCGCACACTACAACAGCAGCGCGGTCGTGTGGGTGGGATAGGTCGGTTTTCGGGCGCTTTTCTTACACTGATTCATCCCGTTCCTTATCCCGTATGCGTATGTGTGTGTGTGTGTGTGAGTGGTTGTGCTGCCTGATTCGTGCGAATTCAAGTGAAAGGCATTTCACTTTTCTGTGCGGGAGGTTTTCTATTGCGCGATTCGTCATTTCTTCGTTTCGGCGGTGATCAATCCGGCCGCGTCGGATGCAAATTCTCACGAAGTTGAACTGAAATTAGTTCTCCTGGACAGTGGCTTTAATGTTTCAACGAAAATGCCGCAACGAATTACGGTGGCAAACAGTTGAAAAAAAATGTTTAAAATGGTCTTTTTTTTGTTTTTAAATACATAAATCATCTTTGCTTATATACTGCACTAAGGCACTAACAATTCTGCCTTTGTAATGGTCTATTTCAAAACGGATTCCTTAGAAGAAATTATTATCCAACCCGCAGATAATTAGTCATTTGACGTTAGTTATAATAAAATTTATATTTGTAGCTCTATCAAATACCTGAAATAGTCATCACATTTAAAATTAAAATTTTACTTTGCGTCATATTTACAAATATTGTGTACATTCAGCAAACCAAACAATTTCAAATTCCAATAAAATCGACAAATGAAAAATATCAAAATAAAATGGAATAGTTTTTTCAACTTTAGGTTTTTTAAATTCTAAAATAAAATATACACCAAACAAATTGCAAAGAAAACTCAATGTCAGCTTATATGAACTGAAAAGAGGGGTTTTAACTTAAGTTAACTTAGGTTACTTAAAATCTAGAAAATAGAAAATCTGCTTTGAAACTCAATTTACCAACACCAATTTATCTTAAAAATCAGTAATTAAACTTTAAAATTAAATAGAATTAATTAGATCCCAATCAGAAAAATCAGTTAAAGGCCACTCGCATCTTTCCGCGAGAGTGTGTGTGTGTGTTTTTTTTTGTTTTAAAGGCCATAACTAAAAGAAAACATAAAAACAAGCCAAATTGCTGCCGTCCATTTCCATCTGCTGTTGTGGTTCAATTATTTCACTTTACATCACCGTGGGAATCATTACGGCATCCTCCCTTCGGACGTCGCCCCACCCATGCGTCTACACCACTGCCAGCCGGCTTTTATTTGCCTCTTTGCTACTCCCACCAAAAACGGAGCAGCAAAGCTGTGGCCAGGCCGGGGTGCAATGACACATTAGGTTTGCTCGACAAAACAAACGATGCACACGGCGAAGCTCCACCACGCGGCCGATGTGAAGGTGAAGGGCATCTTCCGGTTAGAGGAAAAGCCAATTAACGCTACCCACCAACACGAACACATGAGCGGGGGAATAGGGGAGCATGTCTGGCGAGCACCCCAGTCGGTGCAAGAATATGGTGGCCTCGAATGATTTCACTTTCGTTTCGATTACTTATGAACGATGGCTCTCACACGCACACACGATCGAGACGGGTTCACATGAAAGCAGCAGTCCGTGCGGAGGCTCTTGCTAGATCGACATCGATGATGAAATCTAATACCCTTTTTTTCCGGAGGCAAAAACAATCGTCATCAATTGCTGTCTTCGGCCGTTCGGAGACAAATGGAGACATTCGCCACCGGTCGTTTCTCCTACGATAGCATCACCCTAAAACGGTCTCGTTTCCGACACCCCCCTCCCCACCAACTGTGGTGGAGGTGTTTGATTGGATTTGACATACCAGTGTCACATTGACAGCCGGTTTGTCACTTCCGCCGGACAATAGTCTATGACACTCGTTCCTCCATCCCTTGGCGCTATTAAGCTCCTCAATTAGGGTAGAGATTCGTTTTCTGCTGATGATAGACTGTTCCGTGGAGTTTTGTTTTTTTTTTTTCCTTTTATTTTCGTACCTCTCCTTCCCTTCCTGCTCTTCCAATTCGGAAAGACCTCGGTCTGTCTATGACGCCCTTTTCGACATGATAGTGACAGAAATCACGTATCGGGGTGGTGGTGTATGGCACTCGGTTCAAATTAATTGAGTTATTCAACTCGCTCCCACTCTCTCGGTCCTGCTACTGCCGGTGGATCGTTTGTGTGGATGGATGGGTACTTTACTCAATTAAGACGACAGTGAGGGATGGTACAGGAGGGTGAGCAGAGAATGGGAGGGAGTAGCAGCGCGCACCTATCGATTGCATTGTCCTGCCTGGGAGAGGGGTTTTCTGTCGTGCTCCTCCCACCGATGTCGTGATTATTGTAACGGCGCTGCCAATTTCGGTGTAATTTCCCAGCACCGCGGCCACGCGGGGAGAGAAAGGTGTTGTTGTTACCATTACACCGCTGGACCGGTGGAATGTGAGTGTTATGTAGCCGACACGAAACGGAAGAATCAATCCCGACCATCCAGCCACCCAGCAGCGTCCCGCCCGATAAGATGAAGGTGGGAAATCGGTCGAAGCCAATAAAGCACGGGACAGAGCAGATTTTTAGGTTGCTCCGTCGTTGCATAACGCAGGGAAACCCAACCGCCCCCACTCCTCCCCGATCCGCGGAGAGAACGTTGCGTAAGAATGGTTCAATTGTTTTACTGATTGAGCCATCTCAGCCAAGTTACCGGGGCTGTAAATTTCGACAAGAAGTTTAAAAATGTTACACAAATTAAAATCGAAACATTACCTTAGCTTTTAAAAGAGCTAAACATTAGAATTTATATTACAATTACTACCGATTTTAATAACTAATATTTATTACATGTATCAATTGAATTGGTTTACCATTTATTCATTTTTCTGATAATCATTATTTCTGATATTCAAGCTTTATTTTGCTACGCTTAAACAATTCGGTTTTTGACAGATGTTTGTATTAGTTATTTTTTCAAGAATGTAGACAAAATGTTATGACCGTACGTACATACAAAGAACGAGTCACTAGTTGCTGTTCCTGTTCAAGGGGAACATAACACATGAACTGCAAAAAAATGTTAAAAATACTAGATGTATAAGAAGTTACAAAAAAAAACTTTACTTTCGCCAATGGTAGTAAACAATTCGAGATCCAGAATCAAACTAAAAAGCTAAAAAAAAAACAAAAATATTTATTCTACTTTTCAAACGAACTTTGTTCTCGAAGCTCGGCTTTAAATCTTACCTTAATAGTATTATGTATCGAAAAAGTAAATTTAGTTTTTCCAACTCTCCCATTGCATTCAATAAAAGCAGTAGGCCGTAACGAACCGATCGACCTTTGGCTCGTCTCCGATACGAACGAGATCGTAATCATGCAATCGAGGTTAGTTGCTGCTAAATCGGAGGTCAATCAAATCAAAGACCTTCCCCATTGACCCATCCGCTCCGCTCACCAATCGCAACCGCTGCTCGCTCGTTGGGAGTGATGATTTACGCGATCAGAGTAGGCAGCGCCATTAGCAAAGCGGTGACGTTTAAGTCATATCTTCGCTCGCTTGGTTGATTAGGGAAACACAACTTTGTATCGAAATTTGTAACCGTTCACGGTGACGATCTCGTCTCGTCCTTTCTTCCCCTGCGCGCGGCAGCGGCGTAACATGTGGTGAATTTTGGGATTTCGTTATTAATGCTCAACTGTAGCATCGTCCATAGGGTCGTCACTGAGCCGGGTGAGCAGCAGCAGCCCGAGCAGCACGCCAACCGACTCGGAATCGCACGGTGGCCCCGGGGCGCAGAACATCTCCAGCAGCCATTCGCAGGCGTACAGCTTCGGCCTGTCGTCGCACAATTCGGCCGGCGATCACGACAGCGACGAGCTGGGCATCCTCAGCGCCAGCGCCAGCGGTAGCATCAGCGGCAACGGCATTCCACCGCCCATTGCGAGCCGCCCGGAACGAACCAAATCGATCGTAAGTATTTTGTTGGCTTTTCCATTCCTTTCCATTGCACAGAATGTCCTTACGGGGACGGTGATTGCCAGGATCATTAGCATAACGCCAGGGCGATGGGAAAAATATTTTAGATAGTCCTCTTTTTTTTTCTTCACCAAATACGATCATGTTTTTGCTCTGCATCAAATAAAGAATTATGTAAATGCAGAAAAATTATTTAGAATTTCCAAGTTTTCAATGCCCATCACTTCACAGCGCCTTTCCTATACGACGAACGTCGTGTGCAAATCGCATCAGAAAAAAACACGTACAAAGTCAAACACTTACTGCACGTTCAAGTAGTAATAATCCCTGAGCCAAACCAGCTCCTTGGATCATCTGTCATAAATGGAACCCGCTCGTAAAACAATTCAAACATATAATATGCAAAAACTTTCCTCACTTCTAATGTATTGGACATGAATTTGCCAAGGTCTCTTAAGTGATTCGTTTCGCTTGAACACGGATCCTCCCGAAACAAGCGTTTGTGAATGCAGCAGCACTCAGTCTTAAGTTCCTATCGCAACCATTCTCGCTTCAAAGTCACGGCTCCGAAACGACGTCGTGTCGTGGCAGAGAGCCGGCAGCGATCGAAGGCCAGGTACTAGGCTTTAACGCTAGACCGCCGAGCACAAACTGACTGTCTCATCCGCTTCTCAGAAGCAAGAAAGTAGGTACAGGGCAGGTAATTTGTTTACCGGTAAATAAAATCGGCTTGCAATGGTCAGGCTTGGAAAGGGCTACCTGTATCATGAAACGCATTTTTCCATAGTCGAATTGTTTGCACTTTATTCGAGCCAGGAGTATGTGAAAACTTGAAATATTTCACCTCAGCAAAAGAACTCCAGCGCCAAATTATAACACAAAACTACGCTAGTCCCGGACAAACCCGGAGCATTCATTTCCGTGATAAGACCACACTCGGAGGGGTTTTCCCCCGTTTGCTTTCATTCACGGTTTTGGAATGTTTTCGCCATCCCGAAACGAAAACTACCTGTCAAACATGCAAAACGTGCGGCATTCTGCGCCCCGATCAACCGAAAAAGGGATCGTTTATGATGATCCTGCCTCACCCGCGTGGAAAATGCCCCTTAGCGCAACCCTAGAACTGGCGGTAGGTTGTAAAATGTGCCACCAGGAATGCGGAAAGACCGGATGGAGTGAGAAGAGAGAGGGCATTGGGTGGGCAGGAAACCAGCTATCAGAACGAAAGTATTTTTGTGCAGGGAGAGTGGTACGAGCATTTCAGCTGATGCTTGCACATCCTCAGTTACACGCCTGCGATCGCACTGAACGCTTCGGCGAGCTGTGTGGTGTTGATTTTGATTTTGTTATTTAGTCTTGTACATTGTTATATGTATTGTGTAAGACGCTCCTGGCAAAGTGTGTGTGGCCGTCGTCATCATGTTTCAAGAGATTTACAATATCTACCACGAAACGTTCCATCGTACCGTGTCGGGCATTATCGATAGACTTTCGCTGTTGCTGCTGGTAATGAGAGGCGAATACAGCGACAAAGTCGCAATCAAGTATAAAATAGACAATATTCTAACGTTTTGTTTTGTTTTTTTTCTCCCCACCAACCTCCCAGTACACACGCCCGATCGATGATCCGATCTCACCACCAATACCTCCACATCTGAGCGCCGGTTCGACGCCCCAGTCGGTGATCAGTTCCGGTGGTGTCCGCAGTCCGACGCAATTCGACAAGAACAAGAACTCGGTCAACGCGGCGTCCGCACAAACCATCAGCAGCCTAGCGGGCGGCACGGTGACAGCCTCCGGACAGCAGCAGCAGCTGTCACATTTGCATCATCAACACCATCAACAACAACAACACCAAGGTAACATGATCGCTTCCGCTTCCGACCGTTGTTTCGCTTCCATTTCGAAACTAACCGAACCACTACTATTATCGCGTTTGCAACCGTTTAACCTACAACAACAACAACAACAACCAACTTCGCAACGAACTAACAACCACGTAATAACAACCATAACTACAATAACGCAAACAGTAAACAGTAAACCGACGACAACAACAACAACAACTTCGCAACAACGCCCCGTTGCCCCGCTGGCACGGTCCGACGACGATCCCGACGACTTGGACGACCTCCCATCGGAGCTCGGCGACGATGCTCCGACCGACGCTAACGACGACCAACCGCTTCCGCCGGCCACACCGGAAACGCAGCCGTCTCCTCCACTGTCAGCGGCCGCACCGACGGACGATGGTGGGGACGATGGTGGAGGCGAATCGGACGAGCGTGCTGCTACCGTCGACGAGCAGCGTGCCGCCACCAGTACGACACCAACGACTACCATTACCATCACCATCACCAACACCACCACCACCACTACTACTTCCTCCTCCTCTAACACCACTAGCAATAGTTGTTCCCTAACCGCATCGCTTTCCGCCACTTCTACCCCACAAACACTCAATCATGCGTCGTCCCACCTTACAGCGGCAACAAACAATGGCCTCAGCAGCGTACCATCACCACAACCACCGCCGATCGATGGCACGACGACGACGGGCACACCGGTGGTCTCGACGGTGGCACCGCCCGGCATCAACAGCGTTAACAACGGCACCAGCAACCTCAACAACACGACGCCGGCGGCCGGTGCAACACCGCAGCAGCGGGCACCGAACATGAAGAAGAAGAAAATGTCCGACGAAGAGATCCTCGAGAAGCTGCGCACGATCGTGAGCGTGGGCGACCCGAACCGGAAGTACAACAAGATGGAGAAGATCGGGCAGGGCGCGTCCGGTACGGTTTACACCGCGATCGAAAGCTCCACCGGCATGGAGGTGGCGATCAAGCAGATGAACCTCAGCCAGCAGCCGAAGAAGGAGCTGATCATCAATGAGATACTCGTGATGCGGGAGAACAAGCACCCGAACGTGGTCAACTACCTGGACAGCTACCTCGTGTCGGAGGAGCTGTGGGTGGTGATGGAGTACCTGCCGGGCGGTTCGCTCACGGACGTCGTGACCGAGACGTGCATGGACGAGGGCCAGATAGCGGCGGTCTGCCGGGAGGTGCTGCAGGCGCTCGAGTTCCTCCACAGCAACCAGGTCATCCATCGGGACATCAAGAGCGACAACATACTGCTCGGGCTGGACGGCAGCGTGAAGCTGACCGATTTCGGCTTCTGCGCCCAGATCTCGCCCGAGCAGTCGAAGCGCACGACGATGGTCGGTACGCCGTACTGGATGGCACCGGAGGTGGTCACGCGGAAGCAGTACGGACCGAAGGTAAGCGTGGGCAGGAGGCATCGACGGGGCTGGTTAGATGAAAAATGTGGCGCCATCTCGCGTTACATCCGGGATATTTATCACAGGAGTTGTTTTCACACCATTCTCTGAGTTTTCTTTAAAGGGAATTTCTAGTAAATAAAAAAGATTGAATCAGCTTAAAAGTCCGTTTATTTTTTAAAGTTACAGGCTCTAAAATATTAATGTAAACTTTCAACAAATGCAGCTCGTGACATTTGTATTCTTTCCATTTTATAAAGATTATTCTTTAACCATTTCTTTAATTTATTACAATGTTTATGATATCAGGAATTATTAAGATTACTGTACAAAAAAGGGAAACGATTGTGCTGAAATGGTTAACTGATGTACATTTTCAAATACTAAAACAGACATTAAATAATAAAAATGTTTAAATTCCTTGTACGTAATGCCTACTGCGATTGCCATGACAACTCTTGAAATAATACACACACGCTTTTTTGAGTCAGCACAAGTAAAGCATTTCTTTTCTGTTCCTTAGGTTGATCTGTGGTCTCTCGGCATCATGGCCATCGAGATGATCGAGGGTGAACCGCCATACCTGAACGAGAATCCGCTCCGAGCGCTCTACCTGATCGCTACCAACGGCAAGCCGGAGATCAAGGAGAAGGAGAAACTGAGCACCGTCTTTCAGGACTTCCTTGACAAGTGCCTCGCGGTGAATGTCGAGCAGCGTGCTACGGCCTACGAACTGTTAAGGGTGGGTAGAAGGGTGGCTTACGAACGCACCCGTAGCGATAACGAACGGTGTTTAATTTTCTGCTGCTTCCTTCCATACCGACAGCATCCCTTCATGAAGCTGGCCCGGCCACTCGCTAGCCTAACGCCACTGATCATGGCCGCGAAGGAAGCGACGAAGGGCCACTGAAAGCGGGAGGACGTCGTTCTACCATCGGCCACCGTTGGGACCGACGATACTGATGGACCTTCCTGCAGCCGTACGCCCGCAACCGCTGCCAGTAATCCATCGCTTGTTGGCGCAGCGGCACCAACCACCGCAAGCAGCGAGTGCAACAAAACGTGATAATCCCAGTATGGCCACCGTACTACTATATCGCCGTCCATCGAGAGCTGTCGCAGAACAGGCGCTGCAAGGGTACGACAAAGGCGTGCGTGCAACGTGCCGAAGAGTGTTATAAAGGCAGAATTGTTCTGCTTGTTGCACCACACACACACACCTGATTCATCATCATGATCGTGGTCCAAACGACAGACAAGAGAAACGCATTTCGCTCGGAAAAAGATATGAGACGGACGCGAACGCGGCGGCAGGTGTGAACTGAGCTGAGAAGGAAGCAAAAAAAAGCGATAAAAACAGGACGATCGTCACTTGGGGGCGTGAAGCGAGATAATATGCAAATCGACACAATAATTTATAAGCAGCAAAAGTGAAAACGCAAAGGTAAACCAAGTACACCTGCGTAGTCAAAACCAATAGCGTAGTAGTTTGCGGTACGAAGGGAAAAAAGAAGACTAATATTTAAAATATAGCATGAATGATGGGATGGACGATCTGTAGCAAAACAGTAGGCCATGAAGATAATCGCGAGAGGAGAAACAAAGCGCGTAAAATACAATAAAGTTTGCTGGATAATAGTAGTGTGAAGCGTATTACGCGTGCGTGCAAAGAAAAATTAAAGTTGTACGTTGAAAAAAACAAAACAGACACAGACACAACTACATCCTTTGATAGTAATAGAATGCTACTCTGGGTTCGGCTCGGTGCGTGTTCTGTGTACCTTAACGCGGGACGGTATACTGCGAGCTCCGCCGCATGCTCTAGCCGTAGTGGACAAAGCGTACAACAACACGGCAAGCGCTGCAGCGATATGCACTTGCACATTAGAACCCGCGCCCTGGTACGTGTGAGATAGTGAGGTAAATAGACCATTGTATAGTGTATATAAATAGTACAAACGCGTGAAACAGAAATGAAGCGCTTCTCCGGTACAAGTAGGGCGGCGGTAGGAATGAGTAAAAAAAACAAACAAATAACACGCCAGAAAACTCACCATCATCGAGCGCGAAAGTGAAAGAGAAAAAAGCTGCAATGGAAACGGTCGGTTCGAGCGCGAAACAAAAATCTATAAATAAATTCTTCCATGAATAAAAAAAAAACAAAACAACTAAACAAACAGACGTTCGTTCAACTAGCAAAACAAAACATACAACACAAAACACACACACAAATGTGCAACAATTACTCCAACACAAAACCGAGAAGTGAGGAGGGAGCGAAACGAACAAACCGCAGCAAGTTGCTAATATTTATTAACAGCACATCAAAAACCAAACAAACGGATACGAAAAGAAAGAAAACTAAATTCCCATAACCCCGATGTAAAGCAGTGAGAGCAGTAAACACAAGTGAAAAGTGCCTACAGCATGTAACAGTGAACAGTGTAAAGCAACCACGAAGCACCCAGCGCCTTGCTGGGTTGGGTGATGGTGGTGGTGGTGGAGGTGTGCGTCTACCGAGCGTCCTGTCTGTTGTTTGTATGTGTGTTCATTTAAGGCTTTTCAAGTGGTTGTATCATACAGTCACGCATTTCACGCTACCCACCAAGCACGGTATGAACTATGCACCCTCTCCTGATGGACACTCAAATAATCGCAATCGAACAGTCAGTATGCTTTGCTCGATTTCTTTGTTCTTGAGCTTGATGTCATAACTTTTGACACACATACACATACACACACAAATAGATTGTTTTTCATCACGAACGAGCGTAGTTTTCTATCCTTCATTTAATGCACCCGGAACACATGTTACGAAAAAGTATTACGAGTTATTGCTACAACTTAAAAACAGTGGGAAAGCTTCAGTTATGCAGCAAAATCATACAAAAATCATGCAAAAAGAAGCAGGGAAAAACAGGTGTAGAAAAGCAGTCGGAATGAAAGGAAACAACTGAAAACAAAACGAACCGTATCACAGTGTCACAAATCAGCTCGGTTGTCTGTTTGCTTCTCTGCGTTGATTCGATTGCGTGGTAGATTTTTTTAAATAAACAATTCATATCAATTACACTGCAAATCATTGCTACACGAGAAAACCGGTGCGCTGTTTTCGGTACATTTTAGCCGGGTGGAAGTATTCGACATGTTTCATTTGCATTTCTTACTGTATACGTAGTTATGTTCTAGTGGAAGCGTTTCCTCTCTAGCGAAAGATGAATGCGATACGATAGTTTAGTGACGTTCATAACCATTTATTTCGTTGCATTCCTCCCCATGCGAGCGTTCTGCAACGAATCATGCAATCAATGCAAGTACTACTCGGTAAACTAACAGATTCGCGCCGCACCTCACTAAACAGCCGATGCATCCGGTACGCCAAGAATGCTTTATGTAAAGATTGTAATATTAAAGCACGACACAATTTCACGAGTACATTTATATTGCTCTTGAGTTTCACAACCGCTCCGACAATAAGTAGGTGGCAAGAAGAAGGCAAATGGAACTGTAACACAGAAAGGTACACATTTCATCGTGGCTTCTGTAGGTTCTGTACATTCGGCAAATTGATTTAGCGCACACATGAAGGATAAGTAAAGACGGGCAGCAGGAGTAGAGACAAAAAATGATGTAGCATTGCAATAAATTATATTTAATGAAGTATACAACAGGGGTAGGCACGTGAAAAGTGGGAAGCCGGGACAAAAAAATCCATAATAAACTGTTTAAATTTAGCAAAAGTAAGAATTCACAAACTCGGTTCACTCGGAATAAAGAAACCCCACTGCTACTTAGCGAACTCGAGAAGCGTCGGTTTTCTGTTTCCCTTACCCATAGTCCCTGTTCCCTGATGGTTGATTTTTCGGGTCGTTTTCACGGTAAAAAAAAAACAACCGACGCATGTTACAATACAACACGGAGGAGAGGAACATCTAGCATCAACAACTATTTATCCCTCAAACTTTCCTTAAAGAAGTGTATAACTCGCCTCGTTCCCTATGCAAAGCAAATACCGTAAGAAGTATATAAATGTGTAACAAATGAATGACAAACAATTATCTCCTTTCATTTAAGATATAGTATACAGAGGAAGAGAGAGTAACAGAAGCGCATACAAAGGGTAGAACGTGGCTGAAATGAACTTAGAGCTATATAAATCATTTGTGAATTAATGAACCGAAGGAGAAAATGTCACGCACATAAGTTGTGTAGTGGGAAATACATTTACACCTAATAAAACAAACAGACATAAAAGAAAGGAAACTTTGTCAGGTTAGATAGTGTACGGAAGACGACGTTAACGTTAACGAGAAATTAGAAGCGATTGCAAAAATGCTTGCATTGCATTGCAACCGCAATCAACCATCAACAGCAACAAAAACAACAACACAGAAAGTAAAGTTAAAACACTCATGTAAAATTATGTAAAATGGATTGAATGATATGGAGGAATAAGGTGGAAAAGAAATTAGGATAGAACGAATAATGAGCATACATGCCCATGAAAATGGAATGGTAAGGACAATGGAGAAGAAAACACACGTATGATATATAATACAGAGGCGTATAAACACACATACACACACAAGGCAAACAACAAATAAAGAAAACATTTTATACGACGTGACGTGAAATTTGCTTATTTTACCCGCTTTTCCCCGCTCCCATGCTGCTCTTTTCATTCCATTAGACGATGTGCATCTTTCTCTGCCCACTAGATGAATAGGGTTAATTTCAGGACTTTCTTCATTTTCTTTGTCCTTCATAAAATAATTTATGTTCGCGGTTTTGTAGTCCGCTGCTTAACCAACGCAAGTTATACAACTTTCCACCAGCAGCTGTATCTTACCTGAATAGCGTTTGTTCATTTCTTTTCACTGCTACGAATCCATCATTATGAGCAAACAGCGGCATGCGTTATTGTTCTGTTTTATTCTGGCAAATATACTTCGCTTCCGGATCGCTCTTCTAATGTGATAACTTACTCCACAAGGGGAAAAAAAAATTCGCATATGGCTCTTCATTCACTGCTGGCAACACTGTACGTCCTTAATAGCAGCTTCAACAACTATAAAAAAATACGTTCTACGTGGTCTTGTCATGTTTTTGCCAACTCTATCTACATCGCTCTTTCTCTGTGTTCACATCATATGAAACTAAATCTATGAGCATGAACATCATAACACGCCTACTGGGATGCAACAGGATTTACAACACACTGTCACAGACACATTTTCCTCACCCAATCGGGGTGATTCGTGGTGTTGTAAAATTTTGAGCTGTAACGCAATATTATAACAAATCACAGTTCAAAGTTACATTCCACACATCAACACGACAAACAACAGGTTGAATGTACTGTTCCTCAAATTCTTCCCATACCATTTATCAGCAGCGTTGTGGATCTTCCATTCTGAAAAAAAATGCAAAAACAATCTGTAACATTTCATCCAAACATACCCCCCCCCCCCCCGTGACGCGACTCACCGGTGAATGGTGAGATCATCCGACGCCTGCACCTCGCTCATGTCCTGGGGCGTGAGAAAACAGAACTGACGGTCCGGTTTCTTTTGAGCTTCGTTCAGCAGCAGCCGCGTCATCGTGTGCCGATTGACCTGGTCGGTAAACACATCGTACTCGTCCAGAAAGAAGAACGGCGTGTCCACGCACGACCAGAGCGATATCAGAAACGCCACCGTTGCGTACGAACGTTCGCCGCCCGATAGCGATTTCGTAGTGGACACGGCATTCTGGATGTTGCTGTCACGTGGCACCACCGACAGCGCCAGCTTCCCGTGCTCACGATCGATCCGTATCGAGCCGACGTAGTTCCGGATCTGCATTATACTCTGCGGAACGGGACGGGCAAGTAAGTTGAATATACCCCGTTCTCGACAGCCTTCTCCCCATTGGGAGCATCAAAACTTACCTTAAACTTGTGCTTCACACGCAACGACATGTGGGAGGTGAGTTTGTACAGGTAAGCAAACCGTGACTTGCGCGTATTGTTCATCATGGTCGTGATGCCTCGGAGTGCCGTAGAGTAGCGAACCAATTCCTCCCGCTCCCGCACCTTGCCCTCCAGCTCTTCCGTTACGTTTTCCAGTTTTTCCTGCGTGGCATTTACCTGTCTGATAGGGTGAAAATAGGACAGAAAGAATTGATCAATATCTATCTTCAACATGTGGGTCGAAATCGCACTGGAGTGGATAAGTCAATCTGATTAAACGATTACATGTAAACGAAACGGTGTGATAAAAACTACCAAACATGTAAACGAAACCCGAAAATTCTCAGCCTACTCTTCCCCACTCACCTGATGCGCTTTTCGGTGGTATGAATTTTTCGCATCAACAGCTCCACACTCGCGACTACTTTCCCCTCACCGGGACGTTCGCCCTTTGCCTGCGCTTGCTGGCGGGCTTGCTCTATCGTCGCGGACAATGCAACGCGTGTCGCGGTACGCTCACGCATCGTTTCCTTCGCACGCTGTACCGCCTGACTCTTCACCATGTGGTTGGTTTGCAGATCGTGCCGTTTCTTGTGCTCCTCCTCGATACGTCCCTGGATGCGGGCGATCTCCGCCTCGATCGCTGCCATCGCATCCTTCTGCTCCTGTGCGGCACGTACCTGCGACTGTACCGACTCGCGGATCGATTCCAGCTTCGTCTGCTCCTGTACGATCGCTCCCGTCAGCTGGCTGTGAAGAGAGTTCAACTGTTCCAGCTCGGCACGCAACGTTGCCTCCTCCGTTTCTTCCTCGAACGTCATGGTCGATAGCAGCTGGATGCGCTGCTCGATCGTCAGTGCCTCCTGCTGGAGGCGCTTCAGCTGCTCCTGACGCTGGTGCAGCTGGCGGGAACGGTCCTGCAGTCGATCATTATCTTCGTCGCAGGCACGATTCAGATCGACGAGCTCACGCTGCAGCTGTTCCTTGCGCTGCTGCGTTTGGCGCTTCAGCTCATCCATGCTCACCTGCAGATAGCGCGGCTGTCGTTGCTGCAACCCGTACGAACGGTACTTCGGCTGGGGATAAAACTCCGAGCACGGTTCGGTCACGATCACCTTGCTCAGGTTGTGCGGTACGTTTTCGATCTCACTCGTTAGCTGTATCGCTACGTTCTGGTGTTCGGTCACAAGGATCGTGTCGATGGCCGCACTGTCAATCAAGCGATTCATCACAACCGGATCGTTTACCTTGATCAAATTCATCAGCAGATGCGTACCGTCCTGCTCCTGCACGCAACCCTGCTTCACATCGTACAGCTCCTTCACGAACCGGCCCGTATAGATAGTACGATTGCGCAAGTCGGGAAATTCGCGCCGCAACAGCCCATCGAGCGTACTCCAGTCGTCCTGTGTAGCCACGTAGAAAGCCGAAAGGCAACCGCCGAGAGCCGTCTCCACGATACCGCTCCACTTTTTGTCCCGCACCTGGATGTACTGACCGAGCGGTCCACGCGGCAGTTCGGAAAACTTTCCCTGCTGGTGCAGCTGACGGATGCGTTCGTCCAGGGCCGGCATGTTTGTGCCGTATACGGCCAGCTTGCTTCTCGGAGCCGTTGCAAACTGCTCTAGCTGCCGGTCGATGCGTGTGGCCTCACTCTGCTTCGCTAGCCGAGTGTGATGCTTCTCCTCCCGTGCGTCCTTCAGCTGCGTCAGCGTATTGTACATCATCTCCACATCGCGCTGAGCGTTGGTGATCATCGACGATAGTTCCTCCTTGCGTTCCGCCAGCTGCTTCTTTTCACGCTCGACTTTCTGTTTTTCCTGATCCACCTGACTTAGTCCACTGCGGAAACGAAAAAACAATTGTTAATACTAGCCAGCAAATTAGTCCATCACCATATACAACGGAAAGTAAAGAAATGGGTGAACGAATTGGTGAATAATACTGCAACGCACTTACTCTTTGTTACGCTCTTCCAACGCTTGGTTCAACCCGCGTATCTCCTCCACCAGGCGTCCGACACGATCGGTGCTTTTCCGCACCAACCGCTCGATATCTGCCTGCTTTGTTTGTGCTTCCTGCAGCTTGCGACGTGCGTCCGCATACGTTTCCTTCAGCGCGACGTACTCCGTTTTCTTGCCCTCAATATCAGCCCGGTGGCTCTGAATGGTACGTTCCGTTTCGGCGACGAGGGATTGGCGGTTGCTAATCCGATGCTCCTGCTCTTCGATCGACGAACGTAGCTTCTTCAGCTCTTCATCTACCGTCGCTAGCTGCTGTTCCTGATCAAGTACGGTACGCCAGGCAAGGTGTGTCTGTAACTCCTGTAACTCTTCGGTCAACCGTCCCGCCGACTCTAGATTGCGCTGCTTCTCCTCCAGCACCTCGATCTCGCTCGTTAAATACTCCAGAGTTTGTTCCTTCACCAGCAGCACATTGCGCGCCTGTTCCGCAATCCTTACGCACTCGTTCAATTTCTGCTTAATAGAGTCAATCTGTGTCGCCTTCGTGAAAAAGGTGTACTGTTTGTCCTCGTCCGAGTCTTTAAGCAGCGAGCGGGCCAGATCCTGATTCAGCACACATATAGGATTGTCCACCTGTATGTTGAATGCCAATAGTATCTTCTGCAGCTCGGCACGGCTCGTCGATACGACATGTCCGTGTTCATTCTTTAGCTTGTACGATCCACCGCTGGACACGCTGATCATGCGCTCACAAATGATACGCCTTCCATACTTTTCCTTTTCGTACGCGTCGAAGCTAGCGTTCTCGAGATGGATCTCAATGACGGCCTGCGTTTCACCATGTTTGATTAAATCCTTCAAGCTGTTGCAGCGATTGGTTTGGCCGGCGCTGCACCCGAGCCCGATGGTCATAGCCGCCAAAATGGCACTCTTTCCACTCCCGTTCTTGCCCACAAGCAAGTTGGCACGCTTGTTGAATTCGACTGCCAGATGCCGATGGCACATGAAGTTTTTCAGCACCATCTTCAGCACCTTACCGTTGCGTATTATTTCCGGCGTACCATCCTGACTCGATGGCACAGTTGAGCCCTAAAAATTAAATTGCATTTAGATAGGCAGGACTCGAGTTTACATAAAACCATTCATCCTAACTTACGCTGACCGTTGAATTATTATTGTTACCATCGTCTGGCCGATGGCGCTTTGCAAGCGTTCCATTGGCGGAAATGTTCGACTGATGGTTTCTTTTACGCGTTTCGTTCATGACACCACGAATTACACGAATTAATTTAAAGGACAGATAGACAGCAAAATCACAATATTCTGACCAAACTACAAATACAGCGGTATCTAGATGGACGCTGTTTTCTGTCACAATCCGTTTGAACGATTTTGCGGGTATTTTTCTCGGTTTGACATTTCACAAGCACCACTGCCGTTTACATTGCCCCATCGATTACTGTACAGCTTCACAAATGCGTTCGGCGGTGTAGTTTAAAGGCTAACGGAAAAGCTCAAAATATATAGGGTAAATGCACCAATTGTTGTGCTAGCACCAATTGTTGTGCTATCGACGGGAAAATGGAAAA
>KI915040.1:22600667-22646514 GCA_000473445.2 Anopheles farauti
AAACGCTGTACAAACTCGTCCATAATTGGTGCACTTACCCTATAGAAGCTTTGGTAGGATTTCGAGTCTCATTAAAACGTATGGAAACAGTGGATTAGAAATGTAAAATCATTGTTTTGTAATCAATACATTTTAAGCTACTCAATGGTTTACGTTATTATACGTGAGTATAAGCGTGACGGCGTTATTTTGTCATAAAATACGTACTATTATCAGTGGTCATCATTTAAATGGGGCTTTTTATAAAACAACCAATATTACATTTAGACAGCAAAATTGAATTGTATTATATTTATTCGTTTATTACAATTCTCTTTGTTCCGTTCCAATCCGTTTTATCTATTCCAGACCATAGTTCTTACACTTCCATACGCAACCAAGTCCGTATGTGACTATAATGTGAATAGTAGTAAGAATCTCACAAACTTTAGATCGGAAGAATAGGAATGAAAAAAGAAACATACAAAACCGCTCTGCTTATAGAGCAATCTAACAAATTATACACAAAACAGAGCGACTGGGATTGTTAGTTAGTCTGTGTAGTCTAGTGCGTTAATAAATATCATTCTAAATAGGCACAAGTCCTGTCAAAATATCCTTGCATTGTAGCAGTACAATTGCATTTCCTTCACTCCTTACCAATATTTTGCAGAACGATATTGTATGTAATTGCTTTGTTTTACATATCCGCTTCTGGCACAACGATACTTTTCTCGTACACTTTGGATTTTCTTTTCCCTCGTTCATTCTGCATCGGAATCATTTCCTGGCGCTTGTCGCAGAAAACAGTCCATAAATCAAAGACACCAGTTGCCTCTTTGTGAAGGATCCTTCCCGGGGTGTCTTGGAAGCCTAACCGTAATGTGTCTGTTAATTTTGTCTAACTGGAACCGTCTTTTCTCTCGGAACCGGCGGCCATGAACTCGATCGAAGCCGAATTAATACAGTAACGTTTTCGAGTCGGCGGTGGACCATCCTCAAACACGTGACCCATGTGCGCCGCACATTTTGAGCACCGCACTTCCGTCCGCACGCGCCCTGGTTGTGTGATTAACAATAGGATATTGCCCCCTTTTAGTGGTGATGTGGTTGTGATTGGGTGGGTTTGGGTTTGGTAGTAAGGTGTTTCGTAGGGATGTATGAAATGGATTCATATTTACGAATTTTAACATCGTATTGGAGATCGTTCAGAGGGCACGGGGAAACGTGGAAGGTGGTAGTGTTCGTTTAGTTACAAAAAGGAAGAACAGTAATGCACGATAGATGGAATGGATTGGGTATTACGATTCGTTGAAATTTAATTATAATTGAATTTCGAGAAACATTATTTTTATACACAACAACAAAAAATCACAATATGAATAAAACCAACAAAACAAATGTAAAACCAACATAGGACAATAAGATTATGAGTAATACATTGGCAAGAATTAAAAATAGAACGTAAACAAAATAAACATAAAAGATGAAAACATGACATAATTTTGGGACAATATGTTTACAATTGTAAATTAAAACGTGTACCGTGTTGATGTATTGCAAGAGAAGCATAATAAGAGTAGATCCACAAATTTAAAAGACGAACAAAATGCCAATAGAAATTGATAAAAAATTAGAAAGAAAAATAGTTTTGTAATGTTTTCCCCAATAAAACAATAGAACGATAGTGTGTGGTGTGTTTGTATATTGTAAGTATTATGTTGATTAATGTGCCAGAATGTTTTCCAAACGAGTGGACACGTTAATTATTTGCCGTCCATAAGAGTAGTGGACATGTTGGAGATCATTTGCAGAAGTGAGTATCGAAATATATATAAAGAGAAAGAGAGAAAAAGGAAGAGAAGAGAGAATAAAGACACTATTAGAACCATCACCTCTGGCTTCACAAATGCTTAAGGCAGTGTCTGCGACGAAGGTAATAGCGGCTAGCCATTAAAAAGTTTTGCAATGCTTCTCGTACGGAGATAGCACAAACAAAGCAGTAAAAAGCAAGGATATAAAATAAATTACATATTGCTCAATAACGCTGAAAACTATAGAAACAACATATAAAAAACGTAGAAAAACAATCAAACCTCTAGTCTTTAGATAGCGAATATGTTTGAAAATCCCATAATCTACATTGAAATGCAAAAAGAAGAACAGCGCAAAAAGCGAAACACATGTAAACATATAATAAATGGAACAAAACTAATATTTTTTAAAACTCAGCATTAGACATGTAGCGTATCGAAAATTCTGTATAATCGAGCATCGACAACAACAACAGACTAAACAACAACAGGCTAAGCAAATGTAGTGTAGCGCATTTGGAAGCAATAAAGCACTTTTTAAATCAATCACATCAGCAGACAATGTGATGATGGCGCCAATCGAAACAAAAAAAGCACATCAAATGAAGCGTGATCAAACCAACCGTGTGACAGGATGACGAACAAAATGCAAAACCGAATTCTCTCTTCCACCATTTTCCTCACGTTATGCAACGAACGATTGTTAGCCAGTGAAACCAATCAAACCCGAGATAACCTCAGGGTATTGTGCAAATGTTTGATCTGATGTTCTGGTGAACCTTACGTATGCCAAGACAAGACGAAATCAACGTCGACGATAGCTTATCAAAAAGTATAAATTTCAGTACGGAAAGTGAGTGTAAGTTAATGGGCAGTGTGTGGTGCGTTACATGAAGGATTACAATTTACAAACAGAAACATAACTATTAAATTTAAGGGAAGGATTGAAATTTTGAAGGATATATTTGGACAGAATAGGAATTAATTCGGAAATAGAATCTTTTTTGTAACGAAACGAATCACTACTTCTCCGAACATCTGCATTCTTAAAAACATGTTAAAATTAGTACATTCATTAGTAAGGTGGTAAAAAGTTAAAAGTCGACAATAATTCTTTTAGAGTGAAATAATATTTTATAAGTCATTAAACAATAGTATCGGATAAGTTAGACCGGATAGATTGTTAAATAAAAAAATGTAATCATCAGCCAAATAGTTGCATGTTAGCACAACACGCGAACTTACACTTGTGTTAGTTACGAAACAGATCTATTACCGAAATCATTATTTACTGATGAAAATCGTGCTGCTGATTAGTCACATACATTGTACCATTAACTTTGGTAATTAATAAAAACGTATTTTACAACAGCTTTTTATCCGCCCTTATGTCTGTGGTTTTGAAAAATATTAAGCGCTCGTTGGCTCGAAACAAAAAATATATATATAAAAACATACACACAAAACTATAAGATTTTTAGCAAGAGATTTTTTTACAACTCAATTAAACTGAAAACTAAAATTAAACTCAATTAAACTGAAAACTCAAATAATCATTCATGCGGGATACAGTCGCGATAATAGTACAAAAACCTATAAATGACTATTATATAATGCTCTTGCGTTTAAAATACAACAGCAATCTTTTTAATTTCTTCTACACCACAGCCAATGAAAACCGCAATACTACTGCTAGAGAAGTCTAGAAAACAAAAATGCACAATCAATCCGGTTAATAGCTTAAAATAGCACGCAGCAGCGGCAGTCACACGCAATCACCAGGTGTTCCACGGGATATTGTGTCCACGGAACCGGCCCAACTTACCGGGAATACTCGGATCTTTATGCAATGTCACCTTGCCGGCATCGAGCACATCGTTAAATGCCGGCCAGCCACAACCCGAATCATACTTGGTCTCCGAACTAAACAGCTCCTGATTGCACACAACGCAGATGTAGGTGCCTTTTTCGTAAAATTTGTTGTACTTTCCGGTGAAGGGTCGTTCCGTTCCGGCTTCCTGCGTCACGTGGTACTGCAGGGGCGTTAGTTTAGCAATCAGCTCTTCCTTTTTCTCCATGGTCAATGATGGCTGCTGGGTCGCTTCGCCGCTGGTGGATTTATCTGTACGAAACAAACGAAGATAAATAACTATTAGTAATCTAAATAAGTATAAGAAATTGGTACCGTTCTCCGTTTGCCTAATGATGCGACCACTCACTCACACTGTTGCGCTCAATTTTAAACGGAACGTAATAAGAACATGTTTTTTTTAGTTTAAGGTTTATAAACTGCACAGAGTAGAAAAAGAAAATCAAACACATCGGAAACAATGCACAAATGGTCATGGCCTGTTGGCGGGGTTTAGACTTGCTACATCGATTGCACCGATTGATCGTGATCAAAGTTTGCTTTGGCCGGAACGAACCATGCTCTCGCTTTTTTGTGCGCTTCAAACTAAAGCAGCGTCGCTGGCAACTAGATTGATAATGGAACTCAATGTTCCGTGCCAATGCATCGCACATGTGCGAAGTGCATGCTTCAGTAAAATAAAGAAAAACGAAAAAAACGCATACAAATGTGTTATATTCTAGGCTTTAATTATTTCACCACCCTACGTCCGGATGAGGGTTGTATCTTTTGCTGTATTTAATCCTTTTTCATTAAATTAATCAACAACTTGATTCGATTAAACGGAGTATCGTAGTTGATATTACAGAAGGAAATGACAAAATGAAGGCCTCTTCACTACATGAAAGAGAATAAACTAAAAAACATCACTTCCATATCTTCCACGCACTTCTATGAGACGGCCTTCAGCTTATCTTGTGTAGCTGACCACACAGCAAAAATGCGATATCACGCTCTATTATCTTCTATACGGCTGACAGAAAAAGCCCATTCATCTTCCAGACAATTCGTGGACACTAAATCTTCCATCGGTTAGTTCGATGATAGCTCGTAGGGTTCTTCACTCAACCACCGCTGGCTATAACCGTCCATCTTTTCTTTATTGTTCCAAACGTATCTATTCACTTCCGCTTCCGAGTGAAACTGATGCCCTACCCTTATGTCTTCAATGTGTGCAGTTCACGCACCCTTCGATTGACCAGCAGTAGTGGCTAATCGGTCATAACCTCGATTTTTCATAGGGAGTGCTGGGTATTGTCTTCTTCCTTCGTTTGCCCGCTTCAAAACAGCGTCGATCGTATCGCATACATGGGTCAGTTACGGGTAAGCTTAGCTAGTGATTAAATAGTTTCGTATTACGTGAAACAAAATAAGTTTTACATCCACAATTAATTAACGGTAGGTGATAAACGTATCTCAACATCCTAATTGGCAATAACGCTACAAAATGGTAATGGAAACTGTTCGTAAAGCAACGAAAACAATTGCATTTCCACCTGCATTTTTGTACAGATTTTACGTAGTATTCGAAATGATCAAGATGAGAGAGATTTTATAGCACTAAGCCATGTTATTGATGTGAAGCTAACGCTACTAGCCACCATGTTATCCGAAATAGCCTTATATAAAGTTATAAAAACAATAGTTTTATTACACTCCCTACACGCCGCACTGTGTTCGATAGCGTAGCAGTTTTGCAGCATGAAAAAAACGAACCGAAAGTCGAACAAAAAGCATTGTTGATGCCTTCACTATTTTGAATAGGTAAACAATTTCGCTCAGCTGATTAAGCGACAGCTGGTGCACACCCACCTTGGGCTTAACTCGCATTTGCACTTAACACACTAACCCTGAGTAAGATGAGAGCACATGTTCGTAACGATCATGGTAGCCAGATCTACAGTAGGAAAATGTTAGTGAAACGCATCCCCGTGCTTACTCAAACACAGTTATACTACCTTAACACCTCATGTCTGAATGTTTGAACACCGTGTTTGGGATATGACGCCCACGGACGCTCTACTACACCCTACGAAACAGTAATTTCCTCGGCCAATGCAAAGATATTTTTAGCTACAACGACGGTATAGCTTTCAACACACTTTTACTGCATGAACGAAGGAAATTTCCCCTTATTCAGAATTGTGTCGTTTTTTCCGTCCTTATAATTGATGGCCAAATTTTTCCTAACACTAGCCCACTACTGTCCATTCAGTTTATAAATCAACTTTTTTCCGTACCACTCGCAAGGATTCAAAACATTTCACACGCCTGTGTTGCAATGACGGACACAAGTTGCAAGTTGTCGGCTTTTTCAACCTCTAAAAAAACCTTCGGACCCTTGACTTGGAAACCTGTTGTTCAAATCGCATCGCACATTGCTATCACAAATATGGACACGTTTCGTTGGTGCCGTGAGCACAATTATCACTCTATATGGACGTACCGCGCGCACGCTCGCGCCGATCTGGTCACTCTGACTTGAACTTCAACACTGACGGACCACGAGGGCTGTGTCTGGTCTGAGAATCGTAGCTGGCGGTGCCGTGATGAAGAAGCACAGAATGCCACGCATCTAGACACATTACATGTATGGGATGCGCCATTGATCATACGTTTAACGAGCCGATGCTGGCGAGCATGGTCAATCGTGGCGCACCCCCGGACAGAGATGTCAAACCAGAATAATCTTTACACTTGTATATTTCAAAATGTGGGTGTGTAGAATTTATTTCTAATTAATATTATTGGATTTAAGCACACAAATAGATGTAAAAGACGGTAAGTTAAACATTGATTCAAGTAAATAAACATTTTCTTGTTGTTTTGCTACGGAAGTTGCCGACAAATATAATTGCATTAAGTCCTAACGATCGATAGCTGTATCCGTAATATACAAGATGATACAACGAATTTTAAGATAATTAGCTAAACATTTGTGTAGAATAAAGCTAATAAATTTAACGAGAAACTGAACATTATTTTTAAGTCTCTAGCTGTCTTTAGGTAGCATATTCCTAGTTTGTGTTTTCGCTAGATAATCTATTGTTATTTAACCGTTTAACAAATTGCAAATAGGTGGTGTTAGTAATCCGTTACAAAAAGCCGTAAGATCATGTTCAAGCAGAATCCATTACATTGGCAAATTGTCTAAGGGTATTGTGTGGTTTGCCAAACCTGACCTTCAGGATCAGTGGATCAAGGTAACCGTGGATGGATACAGCCTGCTGCGGTTAGTGCTCTGTACCGCAGGTGAAAGTTACCCCAGATAACTGAAGCATAAACAAAATTCATTTACACTACTATTCACTGATATCATTGGGGTCAAGTACACTGTAAACTATTTTAACAAAATCGATAACTTTTAGAGCATAAATTATTCAACACAATCAATTTCACAACATCTAGAAACGCCTCTTTACCTTTTTCTAGCATTCTAATCAACACGTACCTCGTCGTGAATTCCAATTTATACTTCTCGGTAGCACACTGCTCCCAGAACCCATCACCAAGCTCACACTTCCGGCGACACGTTCAAGTTTCGTACGATCTGGAGGAGCTACTGCACCAAAGTTTGTTGAAAAAACTACAGCCAGCGAAAACCTCAACTCCCGAAAATGAAGCACCGAAGCGGTGACGATTGTCGTCGCACGGCGCACACCGGAACTAATCATTCCTAACATCTGTGCGTGCAGGCAGACGGGAGGAAAAACTTTCACCGAACCAAAACAGAAATGCACCACCGATACTGAAGAGTGAAAGGAAACCGCAGCGTGCGTGATATAACAGCCCCTTAGTCGAAATGCCGGGCGTGTGTGTTGGTAAACAAAGTCTAAATCTTGCACGACTTTTTTTCTCTGCACCGGATCGATTCGATAGCCACTGACAGCAGCTGCTCATGGGGGAAGAGGTCAGCGAAGGGTCAATTCCAACTACTTTGCCGCATAATAGAACACTTACTTGATTTTGCTGTGAAATAAAGTAATGCGTATCGTTCCTTAATTACAACATTAACTAATATTACTTCCAACTAGCGGAAAATACTGCAAGTGTCCACTTTCAGTTTTTCCGGCCTATGCACGGCCTGCTGCTTTCCGCAGTTGGTTGGTAATGTTTTGACAGAACCCAAAATACACCCCCTCCACTGGCGTTGACAGTTCAGATCGTGACGTTTTGCTAGTCGCGTTCAACAATTTTAACAACATCACAAACAAAAACTGCTAAAGAAAACGAAGAAAGGGGAGACGCGCTTGAACGCTTGTTTTCGGGAAATAGTCCTTTGCATAGTGTTCCAGTGATGATGATAAATAGTATAAACCTCGGAAAGTAGGTTCCAATCCCTGTGCTGTTCGTGTACTTGCCAAAGCGTAGCCATTCGCTCAGGGCATAAAGCAAACATTAGCACCGTAGAAAGACGGACCTAGCAGGTCGCCAGCAGCATCCGCCGTAGCAGCAGCATAACCGACGAGAATGGTGGCACGGGCGGGCCGTAGCCGTTTCTTCGCCTGCCTTGGGCTACTGATTCTGATGGTGGGCTTTGTAACGATGTTCCACAACTCGCAGCAGCAGCTGGACGAACTGCGGCAACTGGGGCTACGTTGCGAACAGCAGCAAAAGTCGGTGCAAGCTCAGATGGAAGTGATCGTCGACCAGAAACTGCGACTGGAGAACTCACTCGAGTCGGAGCGTATGATCAACGAAGCCAACCGGAAGGAACAGAAGCAGAAGGCGAAGGAGGAACAAGAAGAGCACAACAAGTCTTCGATGGAGGCCAACATACGGTACGCCTCCCTCCAGCAGCAGTGCAATCTAGTTAAGAGCCAACTCGGCGACCTCACGGAAGAGTGCAGCCGAAGCAAGAAGCAGCAGTCGGAAGAGGTAAACTCCCTCCGGTTGAAGGTGTCGGAGCTCCAGGGAAAGGTGCAGCGCTACAAACAGGAGTCGAACAACGATGCCGAGCTTCTGAAGGTCTGACAACAATTCGCAGGTGTTTGGTGGTGTGTGTAGTTATTAACAAATTTTCTTTGTTTCACCAGGCCCAAATCGAGCAGCTAAAGAGCGAGAAGCTCAACCTCGAGGCATCCCTTCGCCGGCAAATCGGCGAGAAGGATCATGTGATTGAGAAAATGCGCGACCTGGCGACAAAGATGGAGAAAGAAAATGCCCACTATCTCGAGCACTGCAAGCTGTCGGTAGATCAACAGCCGCCGCAACATCACCGCTACCGGGACGTGCTGGAAGCGCTCTCCCGGGACGCGTCCAACGCCCAACAGGCCGCCCGGCGCAGCTTCAACGAGCAGCTATCCGTGAGTGAAGACTTGTACCACATACCGGTGGCGTTGCGAGCCCGCTCCACTACGGTCTACGCGATCGTACCTCTATCGCCCTCAACCTCCTCTCCCTCTTTCATCACTAACAACCGGCCCGGCGGGGTCGCTGACGCCTCCGAAGAGCAGGAAGCGCGCGGCGTCATTGCGAACCCGTTTGATCCGGTAGTACCGCGGGCTGTCCCGGAGCGCAGCGAACGTAGCCCGGCCGTAGGGGCACCGAAGCGCTCGAAAACTAACCTTTCTGGCGGTGCCGAACCACAGCAGCATCCCTCGGTGCCGCTCGATGGAGGTATCATTAATTCTGTGGAAAATTTTCAGATCATACCGAAGCCCCTGCCAGCGATGATCGCACCCCAACAGCAGGCCAACAACGTACTGCAGGAGCCACATCTGCTGAAGACATCCACATCCACGAGCAACGGCAACCATCGCTCTTCCGATCGCAATTTGCAGTTACCGATACTGGCAGCACCGACCGTCTTTCCCGGTCCGTCGTTGGAACATTCGAGCAAACGTACCAACGGTGGTGATGGAGGCGGTGGAGGAACGCTAGCAGCTAATGGAGGTAAAGCTGGCAGCAGCAGTACCACCACCACTACCACCAGCAGCACCGCATCGGTGTCGAAGGCTGCCGGAGCAGCACCAAATCGTTCGGCCGGTTCGGTCGCAAGAAAACCGTTAAGCAACCGGCATACGAAACCGGTCCCAGTTGGAATCGTACCCTTCCCGGACATTATGCCCGAGTTGGAGGAAAACATCAGTGAAACCATACTCGATAATCGGTACGCAAATGTAGCTGCTGCTGCTGCCGTTGGTGGCGCTGTGGGATCATCTACCGGCGGAGTGCGCCCGATCGCTCCCGTGGGTATGTCGAAGAAAGCTCGATCAGAAATCAGGCAGCAGCAGCGGCTGGTAGGAGGCGATCTGAACTTCCTCAATGGTGGTGGTGCTGCCGGTGGAGCTAACGTCGCCGACGATAATGGAGCGCACGAGGTGCAGGATGTCGAAACTGGAGTTAAACGTTCCGCGATCGGTGCACTGGACGGTGAGCGAGGTGCGGAAGGCGTTGAAGCTGCCGACGACAACCAGCTGGGCAACGAGAACAACTTGAACGCTGCCGAAGAGGACACCAATTTGTACGACAATGGTAACGATGGTGCTGCTGCTGTCGCCGGCAACAACAGGTCCCCACAGCAGCAACAGCAGCAGCAGCTGGATTACAACGACGTAATGGTACCGGGCCACGCTCTCGGGGTGCGCCGTATCGGTTCGAAACATCGTGACGCAGGCATCGCCGCTGGTGGTGGTATCGACAGTAAAGGTGCGCTTATCGACCGATTGGGCGATAAGCTGATCAACGAAATCGCTCATGATCACGGCAAGGAAGGGGACAACTACCCGAACGAGATGGAGGATTTGCATCTCGTTGGGAACGAAGCGGAGGAGGAGGATGGTACGCGTGTGTTTCTATATTATGTGTGATGAATTTTCTCACTTTCCTATCATTTTTTTGTTTTTTTTTGCAGTGAGCGACTACGATGATCCGACTGCGCTGAAGCAAGGACATGCCGAACGCAACTAGGACGTCGATCCGCAGCTAAAGCGCGGTGGCCGTGGCGCAGCTTCAACCCAGTGTGGTGTGGGCAACGTTGTACACACGTAATGGTAATAGCGTAAGCGTCTGTTAGAGGTCGAATGGATCGATGCAATGTCACTAATTAAGCGTTAAGATTCCGTTTCGATTTTATATGGTTTGCTCACTCTCACACATAGGAATATTTTTTTATGTTGAAATTGGTCCACAGGCACCAACCATTACCATCATCACCACCACCACAGCACAGCACACTACTCATTTCGTCCTCGTTAGAGATCTCTGTAGTTTTCCGACGGTGTATTAACATCGTTTTTTTCTAAGTACCTTTCGCGGTTCGCGTCACGCAACATAACGCATCTGTTGATTTATTAACTTGTTATCTACGCAAATGGAATGCCATATTTGTTCGTTTAATTTATGTTATTTTTTTACCTAATCTATAATTCCTTTTCCTTCTACCTTCCTGGCTATGCTGGGGATTTAATACTCGTGCGAGTAGTGTTAGCGGCGCCGTGTGAAAACTTAAGCTAGTTTAAGCAAACCCGAAACATGGTCGCTCTCTGTGTCTCTCTAGATGTTTCGCGTGCTCGGAGTAATTGGTTTGTTAATTTTGTGGCATCTAAAAACGTACGAGACAGCGCAAGCAAATTCCCCCAATGAACAATACTTAAATGTACGAAACATGGCAAAACATATACAGGCTTGTCTCGGTCACGTTTACCGTAGTGCTTAGAGCAGGGGAAAACAAACAAACAAACCAGAAAATTCGTTAGTGTAAGCCATGCGGCGCGGTGGAATGGAATGTATATTAATGTGATCGAATTTTGTCTCCACTACGGCAACTGCACACGACCGTAAAAGCGCCACAATGATGTTTTTTTCCAGACGAATCGGGCGACTTCGGGGATTCTTAAAGGGCGGGTAGTTTATAAGAGAAAACGTACGCGTGCATTTACTACTTCCAACAGTAACTGTGAGGCGCTGTCGTATTAACAAAAAAGAGATGAAAATAAATAAAATAAAAAATAAATACATGAATAGCTCAATTAATGTTCCGGAACACGTGCAGATAAGAGCGCGCAAGATGACAATGCCGAATATGCGCGCTAACTCTAATCACAAACCAAACCTCCATTTCTTCGCTTATACACTGTACCGATAAAACCGCGCAATCAGCGCAAATATTGCTCACTGGCATGCTAGCATTCGCGGATTGTCTAGCGTGGCCCACAACACAAACAGACAATCGTGCTCGCGTTCGTGCTCGCGTTCGCGCTCGCGATTTTGTGTGTGTATGGGTGCTGCAGCATAGACGGCGTGCTTCAAAGGGATTACACGCGATGCGCCGAGACTGCTCTCTCCTTCCGACCGTGTGCGCTAGACCGCGAAAACAATATTCGTTCGCAGCGAACTGTCAAACGCGCGTGGTGCATCGTAATCAACTAAGTTATCAGCTGATCAGTACGGGAGGTACATTCCTGTCGGTGTATCTATCGTATCGGCTACCGGGTGCCAGCATGCTTTAGACAAGCTGGTGCACCGGCAGTAGTACCGTCGCTGCTGTAGTACCACGCGGTCCGGACGTCACCCGCGGCACTCATCAGCCAGAGGGCTCGTGGCACCCTCCAGTGCAACCGTAAACGGAGGACGGGGTAAACGGTTTAAAGTACAGTGCTGTTTTTGCTGCAGCTCGAGGAGTCGGAAATTCAGCCCCCAGTCTTCGATCTTGTGTTTTTTTTTCGCACCAATAACGCCGGTCATCACTCGACGGTAAGATACGACAAGAATAGACCGGCCCCACGAATAAACCACCCACCTAAAACATTCAGCTATTGCTTTCAATTGCCAGTATTGTCCCCTAATCGAGGGCATGCCAACACCGGCAACAATGTAAAGTACGATAAGCTGTATTGCTAGTAACACAAAAACGTTCCCCATCCCGTGAGCACGTCTTTAAGCTGGGCACATTATTCCATCATAGTTACCATATCTGTCATCAAGCGTCATCATTGTGAACCAACTACCTACCACTCGAGATCAAAACAGTCGCCGATGCATTAGCAACGGTTGTGAACTAAAAATCACACCACATTTGACGGTGCGGGAATCGATTGCTCTGAGTTAACGAAATTAACATGTTTTTTTGCCGACCGCCACCCTGATACCAACTACGTGCTGTATGCTGCTATGTTTGTTATTTATATCATAAAGCAGCAAAAGTGCTTTAATTCCCATCAATCACAATTAATTAGTTTCAATCGAAATGCTTGCAAGGCAATATAAGCAGAAAATAACCGATGGTTATATAACTATCCAATTGTTTGCGCTTGTATATAAATGGTACACTTGTGTGCAGACATGAATATCCTCATAGCGTATTAATTATTCTAATTCGTTAAACCAATCTTCAGATATCTTCTCGTGCAATGACTGGATAGTAGTACTATACATTAACTCACATGTTACCGTCATCTTGTAGCGTATAGCGTTCGATTGTAATTCTGTTCTCTATCTTCGATAAGAAAACAAGCAAGGACGGAAATCTGATAAGAAACAAAGTAACGTTCATTAAGCAATCGGGTACTATTCATTAGCTTTAAAGACAACGTCGTTGTAAAGATTAAATGATTAAAGTCTTAATTCATGGCATTCATCGATATCTGGATGTGTCTTGCATGATACCTATCAAAACGATAACTCGTGTCCCTTTTAGTCTCTGAGTTGGAGGAAATTTACTTCCTTTTGCATATTCCTTCGTCCACAGTTCGACAAAATGCAACCTTGGCTGAAAATCTCATTGCTGCTCTGCACCTTCGGGTTTCTGAAGGAAATTCGTCCCAGTGAGCCGTTCATCGTCGACTACCTCGCAGGACCATGGCGCAATCTAACGATGGACCAGGTAATGTTCGCTGTTAATTTAAAGAACCAAACTTGCCTTTAATTTGGCTTGTAAATCAATCGTTTTCCTACTATTGACAATCATTGTTACCCCAACAGATCGTTCAGGAAGCGTTCCCAATCGGTACGTACTCCTACCTAGCTCAGCTGGGCATCATTTTTCTCGTGACGGATCTGTTGCGCTATAAACCGATCATCATCGTCAACGGTGCGGCCGGTATCGTCGTCTGGAGCATGCTCACTTGGACCACCACGCTCGAGGCGCTGAAGGTGCTGGAAATATTCTACGGCACGTACTGTGCGGCCGAGGTTGCGTACTTCAGCTACATCTACGCCAAGGTGGACCGGGAACACTACCAGAAGGTGACATCTCACACACGGGCCGCCATCTACTGTGGCCGCTTCCTGGCAGCAAGTCTAGCGCAGCTGCTCGTCTACTTCGAAGCGATGGACTACCGGCAGCTCAACTATCTATCGCTGGCCGCTCAGATCAGTGCCACGGCGTGGGCACTGTTTCTTCCCTCGGTCCAAACGAGCATGTACTTCCATCGCCGAGCTCCGGCAATCGATGAGTACCGAGAGGACTTCACCAACAGTGACATCCCGGAGCAGACGTTGAGCAAGGAGGTGACGACGGTAAACGGTGCCATTGCAGACGATCGGTCCGATAGCAGCAAAGCCATGCCACCTTTCCGTTCGCGTATGAAGAATGCGTTCCTGCTGCTTTGGACCCACTTCCGCACATCGTTCACCAACCGCAGCGTACTGCAGTGGAGCGTCTGGTATGCACTGGCGATGGCTGGCTACATACAGATTCTGGCGTACGTTCAGGCCCTCTGGAGTTCGATTGACGAAACGCAACCCGCCGTCTGGAATGGAGCGGTCGAGGCAGCCCTGACGCTGCTCGGTGCCATCGTATCGCTACTCGCTGGCTATCTCCACAGCGGGTTCCTAAAGCCACGCACCAGCCTCCTGTCGCTGGCATTGCTATCATTCGCTGCCGGCGGGGCGATGCTGCTCGCTACCAAAACCGGCACACTGGTCGTGTCGTACATCGGTTACATGATCTTCTGTGTGCTGTACGCGTTCGCCATCACGGTGGTGAGCGCGGAAATAGCGAAAAACATTTCGGACGACTGCTTTGGGCTCGTGTTCGGGTTCAACACGCTCGTGGCACTTTCCCTGCAAACGTTGCTGACCGTCTCCGTCACCGATTCTGACGGTTGGTTCGCGCTGGATGTTTTCGGCCAATTCACCGTGTTCAGCTGCTACTTCCTGGTGCTCGGTGGTATTTATACGGCGTTTTTGATAGCGGAACTCGTCGCCAGCTTTGTGCGTCGCACGTGAGAGTAGATATCGGATGCAAGAAGCGTTCCGCACGCGTCGACCGTTTTTATGTAAATAATGTGGTGCAAAAAGGATGCGGTTTGGGTAGAGTAGGAACCGATCAATGAGGCTGAATAGTTGCAACTAGTAGTACAAATCGGCTCTTAACACAAGTGCTAAAGAGCTGAAAACGTGGTGTGACAGTACATTAATTCCTGTCATCAGGAACTCATGCAGACATTTTTTGTTTTACATACTATATTTGATACCACGTGGTTAAACAATACCGGAGCAGAGTTAGATTTAGAGAGTTTAGTACTGATAGTGTAGGAGTGAATTTTATTGACTTGGTTGAACCATCTTACTCACTCACCACAATTGTTAAAACATAGCACTGCACATAAAGACATAAGGTGACGCGTAGTGTCGCCTTTTTAGTTTAGCCTTTTTAGACCACTTGAAATGCTAGATGCAGAAATCGGATTGAAGTTGTATAAAATAATACAATAAAACTATAAAATTCAGCACAGACTAACTGAATCATCAAAAACAACAGTCGAGTGTCCCGAGAACTACAGGTAATATCTTAGTACAGCCGAAAGTAGGACAATATAGACGATTCCAATCATTGAATGTTGAGAAAGTAAATGAAACCCTGACGAGATAAATGTTTCTGACCGTCCCGAAATCGACAATTACTGTATCGTTTGATAGCGGGAAAAAGACGAGGTTCACCCTAGAATACGATCACGACTGGATATTTAAGCAGTAATTATGGAATTGTCCCCTAATTTGGAATTTTAATATGTTGTTCTACTGTGATATTTTATAATAAAATGTATCGGAAACAAACTAACAGCAAATATGTATATAATGTGATTTAAATAGCAATATATATATTCTAGTTGCAGATGGTGATGAAATAATGTTTTAAGTAAACGAAAATAGAAGTATCCACGGTTTGTTTCTGCGATTCCTACACTAACACACTACATATATACAGTCCTCTGTGTACCGGTACACCCTTCGGTTGAAATATCTTATATACATATTTTTGTTTTTTTTTTTTACAGGAAACAATTTAACATCTTTACAAAGTATAAAGATACATTTTACCATTCTACTCTCCTGTCCCGTGTTAAACACCGAATACACGGCCGATCTTTGTGAGAATTATTCAGCTTATCAATGGTTGGCACCCACTTATAACGCCAATTATTGACCGATGAAAAGCTACACAAAAAGCGGATCAAGTAACCGATGCGTTACATACATAACTAATCCATTTAATCATTCATTTGTATTAATATTTCCGAAAGTTAGCTACGTTATCTTAAACCGAACGTATTGCGGAAGATACGGCCTGTAATGAGGCCACGCAATTAGAACTTAAGGTTAAAATTCCTTCCTTTTGGAAAATCATCGCTGATTCCGCATCATTGGACGTGTTGATCCTTGCTGCTGATGCTGTTGCTGGTGCTGTTGCTGTTGCTGTTGCTGTTGCTGTTGCTGTTGCTGTTGCTGTTGTTGCTGTTGTTGTTGGTGTTGATGCTGTTGCTGCTGCACAAACACGGCAGCAGTGGATCTATTTGGCACGTTTCTCATCGATCCAATCGGGTACATCTTTGCTTTACCATTCGCACTGACAGCAGCGCCACCCGACGACAATGACGATGATGATGACGACGACGACGACGACTGCATGGCGATCTGGTTCCAGACGCTCGCCGTAGTAGCACTGTTACCGACCGTGTCAGCCGTCGATGTGACGATCGGTGTGTACGTTGGCACCATCGTGATCGATGGTGATGATGATGGCGCTGCCTGCAACGTGCCCTTACCACTGCTTCGAAACGGGGGAGATATGATCGTGGTTGCCGATAAAACATCTTTTGTGTGTCTCGGCACAATACCCTAAAGAACGCGTGTACCGATAATGACGATGTGGATATCGAACGGGGAAAGGGAAAGAACAGGCGTATAAGACACACAGCAGACGTTAGAGTTACCAGTTCGTAAATATATGCTCAAAAAACGGTGCCAAGTCCAGTACTCGAGATTTCTACATACTATATATATATGTATTTGCATAACGTAAATTCGTAGTTGGGAACGTAAATCGTTAAAACAAAATAATAGAGAGTGCGATAATGTAACAGAAAGAACCAAAGGGTGCATCAACATAAGTGCAGTATACCGTATTCAATCGCATGAATGACACAGCGTTCGGTTGTAAAATGAACTATAATATTTCTACTATATCTACCTTGCCATAAGCATTGTCACGACTTTCGGGCCTACTGCTTTGTGGTCTGCCACCATGCGTAGTACCCCTTCTTTGTTGGTTATTTTGCTGTTGGTGCTGCTGCTGTGGTTGGTGTTGGTATTGCGGAGCCGTAGCTAAGCCGGTGTTATTAACTAAGAGAGACGTGGCCGATGGTACAGACGGGCTCATCACATCTGGCACCAGCTTCGAGACTGCGTGAAGCTGTTGCGGGAAGTTTGCGATAATACTGTCCCCCCCACCGTGAACGGATTTGATGATTGGCGTTTTGTAGGTAACGCGTCCACCTAGCGTACCGCTGGGATACAAGCGAGCCGATGACCCACTGATGGAGGAAGTTGATGGTGATAATGTTACAGCTGATGTCACTGCCGGCAGCTCCCTGCTGTTCGATACAGTAATACCATGCCCAACAGCGTCCATTGGTCTTGTAAGTGTCGACAACGATAAGAGCCCTGCCGGGCTGCCAGAACCGGTGGCCGATCGTTTGCGAACGCTTTCCGACGATGAACCGAATGTTACCGCCGCCGTCGGAATTAACTGAACGGTGGAGGTTGTGCGCATGGTCTCGTTTGCTACTTGCTGCTGCATACAGGTACTTTTGTGTACCGGCCAGTCTTTTTCCTGACAGCGTACATCACAATAGGATGTATTCCAGCAGCAGTAGAAGGAAGCCTCTTTGTAACACTTTTTGCACCATTGGTAAAGTTTGGTTTTATGCACCGCACGTTCCTTCTCCCGCGCATGTTGTATCAACTGGTCGTTTAACTTCTGTTCGTGCTGCTTCCTCATCTCCTCGACCTCGCGCACGTGCTGCTGCTGCATACGCTCAATGGTAAGCTCGAGCGATCGCACCTGCGCTGCCAGTGAGCCATTTTTGGCAACATCCGACAATATATCCTCCAGTGCCGTGCGAAAGTAGTCCGCAAGCTGTAGATTAGTAGTATGTAAGAATAAATGATTGTTTCAAGACGCGATAAAGACATATTAAGACTTGAATCAGGGACGCTTTTTTTACTTAAAACTATTAAAATTAACGGTGATGGTAGAAAAATCCAATGAATGTTGAAAATAGAGAAAGTTTATTAAGATTGAATCGAGCCTTACGGCACGTTGACCAAATATACCGTCGCCAAATGGATTGGCTGTTCAAATGGATACTAAAAAATAATTACAAATAAATTTGTGCCCTAATGTAACTGCATTATACTCTTGTTATTAATGTGATTCATGCAAACATAAAATTGGATTTCATCATCACGTTCATTCGCTCATCATATCGCAACATTTAATTGTTATACCAACAGCTAAATGTTCCGTAACAATAAAGACTATTATTCGCAATACTACCTTCACAACAAACACTTACCTTGTTGGACGTTTCATTCAACAGTTCTGATGTGCGAAACTCCAGCTGCGGAACAGCAGCGTCATGTAAACGGATACCCTCCAAAGGTTTCGGCACCAGCTGTGGAAGCTTATCATCTAGCTTCATTACAATGGATTGGTTCGTTGGAGATAGTAATGGTGGTATTGGTGGTGGTGGTTGTACCACTACAGGTCCTATTTCCTCTTCCTCAATAAGCACTACATCATCGGTGCCGATGGTAGTGGAACAGTTTCGGCCGTTGTCCTTCCTTCCGGCATCGTGGGTTGCAGTTTCGTTACTTATCGACGTTGCAGAAGGAACAACGTCTTTCGAAACGCTAACGATCCCGTTGCTGGTATTAAACACGCAGCTGTTGGCATTTGCCATCCAACTCTTTGGTACCGTCGACGGCATCGCTGGCGGCGGATTCACCACCGTGGCGGACGTTGCGATTGGATGGTGAGCAACATTCGCTATCGGTAACGAATATTGTAATGGGGTGTCCGTGTGAGTTCGACCGCTTGGAATCACAGTGCTGCGGGCAGAACTGTGAATGTTCACTATTGGTTGCATTTGTTTTGCCATGCTACCGATATTCGCAGTCGTAGCTGCTGAAGCAGCACTCAACTTTGCAGCTGTTCCGCCGCCAGGAAATGATTTTCTAGCACGCTGATTGCTCGGCTCCACCATTACGGTAGCGTTACTGGTCGTAGCGCTCATCGTTTTACCTGATGTGTTCATCGCAGCTGTTTCTGAAGCGACATGGGTGCCAGGCCTATTTCCACCTCCAGTTTGAGATGGTTCGCTCGACGATGGTGGTGGCGGAGGTGGCGGTGTGGGAGTAATCTGCACTTCATCAGTATCGGAAATGTTTTCTTCCTTGATTTCTAACGTTGTCAACAACCTTGGTTTCGCATTGCTAATGGTTGGAGCGGGCTCCTGACTGGTAGTGTTTAGGACAGCATTCGCTACGTTCGGTTTGGCGTTTGCTACAGATGGTAGAATACTGGTTTCATCATTAGATGAAATGGAAGACGACAGTATCAAAGTTTCTGTTTGTTTCACAGAACCGCACGTCTGTGTGCTTGTTGTAGTGGAGCTCGTCGTACGAGCAATACTATCTTCAGCCGACCGAGTTACGGCGAAGGTTACATGTGGAGAGTTTTCTCTCGATGGTGGTAGTGCTGGTATGGGCGGTTTTGTTGCCTCTTTCGGTTTTGTAGCTGCAAAAGCCGTTGGTTTTTCCTGCATGGTAAGACTCGACACTACCGCGACTGTTGATTTGCGACGTTTCGACAACGGTTCCATTTCCCATGCCGGTGGCGATTTGCGACGTACTATTAGCGGAGGAATGGGCTCTTCGTTGCCAGCACTGGCGTTGCCATTCGAACTGTTTGCCGGCTCTTCAGCGTTGTTCGCGGGCGGTGCACTGTTGGCCGTCGAAACGGCCACCTGTGATAGCTTATCACCAGAGCTAATAAGCCGTGATGCGTGTTGGGAAAGCTTCCTGTTTTTGGGTGGCGTTGGTACGCTTTCCACCAGTGGGTCTTCCTCGGATTGGGGTTTCGATGCATTCCGTTTGTTAGTATCACGCGCGTCATTCAGCTTTGAATTTGTTTGCGAATGTTCGCCAGAAGACTCAGGGGCGAACTCCGCAGTAAACGTACCATCGGCGACTTTAATTATGTTCATCTTCATCGTCGCCGGCTTCGTAAGGGCTCCCGGAAGCATGGCTTGCAGCTGCTCTTGGACCCTCTGAATGTCCAATTTTTCGGCAAATTTTCCGTAGTTAAACACTCCGAATCTTTTTCGTAGCTGCTCTATGTGCAGCTCTATTTCTTTTATGCTCACTGAGAGCCCCATCTGCGGTTGTTTCTTGTTCTTGAGTTGGTTTACATCTCGCTGGCTAAATAGATAACATTCCTTCACCGGCACCCAGGCTCTATCGTGCGGATCACCAAAAAAACGTACATGCGCCTGATTCGTAGTATTAAACTCCAGCAACTTGGCTGGCCAGTACGGAAAACCCTTCACCTTAGCCCACACTAAAAGATGCGGTTTGGAGCAAGGTTTAATGAACCACTCCGGCTCGAACGTGTGGGCTTTTTTGTAACACTCGTGGCATGGATCGATTTCCTGCACTTCAAGCTTGCTAATTTTTTGCATTGCTCGAACATGTTTCAATAAGGTGGCACAACCTATTATTTAAAAAATGTATGAAAAATATACACATATAATTTTATTATTGAATTATCATTTACTGTATGACGAAGATAAAAATATCTTACCGGGGTAGATGGTCATATTATGAATCAAGAGACGAAATTCAGCAAGAAACTGCTCAGTAGATTTGTAATATTGTTTTGAAACGCGTTCTCGTATTACGGACAGGTCTACGTGGTTAATGATAAACTTATCATAATACGTCATTGCAGATGTATTCAACGGCTTAAAATGTTGAACCTGAAAAAAAAATTGTATACTTTATTCTAAATAAGTTTTCTACAAGTAAACGTTTATGAACCGTGATTGAGCTAATTTTGGGTTCATTTATCTTATCGGTGCAGATACTCCAGCACGCGTTTAAACTGCTTTTTGGCAAAATTTTGAATTATTGCAGTGTTGCCCATATGTTAGACATGGAAGAGATGTGGTGCTATTAAGGATGGGAAGTACTGTAGAGGACTAAGCGTCATAAATTGTAGATTTACACGTTTGCTTGCTAGGTCGCGTGTCTTCAATTTACTACCAACTTCCATTCTAATATAGCGTTGAAACAACACATCATTATGTAACAACAAGCTTCAGTTAGTACGGTGGCTCCATCTGCATTACGATTTGTAACTAGAGCATTTGTTCACACTAGGATTTACAATATCTTCCGATAAAGAAAAAATAGTATACACGATACTGTAATTATCACAAATGTTACTTACGAATTCGTCGTTCCTCTCGAGCATATCCAAAACAAATCCTAGACATTCGTTGAAAGATTTCAGATCGGTCTGAATATGTTCCGTTGTTTTACAATCTGTACAAGGTGCGTCGGTTACGTTGTTACGCTGGCATTTTTTATGAAAACTGCGACTACATTCGCTGCATGAGGTGTCTGCACCCTTACGTTTGCATCGCCAACAAAACGGATCTGAACCCGGCTAGTATAAAAAGAAACATTATGCGCTTTACATCTCTCACGCGACGCGTACTCTGCTTACCTTCGGTGGATCCGATGGTAAAAATCGTTCAATAGATTCATTGAGCGTACCATTAAGTTCACCATTAACTTCTGTAAACGACACTCCATCCGATTCCAAATCCCCGCAATGGTCTTCTTCTTTGTTGTTATGCGATTCCATCGAGCCAGCGGGTTTCTTTTTAGACAGATATTCCGACTTAGCTGAACGCATGTTTCTGCCACTGGCAGCTGACGGTGATACATCAGTAGACAGATCCACGTCACTCCAGCTGTTGACAAAATCGGCGTTAGCTCGCACCGCGGCACGACTTCGCCGTCTTTCTCGTTGCATCGGCGGAGAAGGTTCGGTTGCGGCACTTCTACCACCAGCAGCGCTTCCCGAGCGGCGCATTCTTAATTTTCCGTCGCGCGACGCTTCAGCTATAAACTCCGTCAGCACTTTTGATTTCGATTGCGTTTTCTGCAACTGCTTCAAATCACGGGATAATTTTGGAAGGAAAAATGACTCTTCTGCACCACCGCTAGCGTGTACTAAACTGGCCTCGGATGCGTTTTTCATGTCGTTCGATGCTGTCATTGGAAAGCCGGCTGTAATCCCAGGCTGCTCTTCTGCGCTAGCATTCACCATAGTTTCCATAGTAACCGGGTCTTGGGTCGATTCTGTCTCGAAGGTTCCAATGGTAGCTGTTGTAGAAGTTACAACCGGCAGTGTTGCCATCGAATCTTTTGTACTTGAATCATCATTGGTTGGAGCAACAGAACTATTGCTTACTGGAGGAACAAAAATATCATTTTGTTTATTTTTGCTTGTCGGTGGTTCATCTGAGTGCACAGTAAAACCAGGACCTGTACTGGCAACACTAGCTTTAGTATGTTCTACTCCCATTTGGGACGTTTTAACGATAGCGACCGCCGATCCATTTACAGTCGATATTTTAACCACCATTGGCACAGGCTGCACTAGCAAATGCCTCTTGTCTATGGCCGTTGCTTGAATTGAGGAAGAATTTTCCGTGTTTGATAATTTCGATCGCCCCAATCGTATATCATCCTTTGATTGGCTAACGCTAACGTCCGCATCTTGCCTTTTGGACACCACTGAATGATGAACCGATCTTCGTCTGCCTGACATGCTAATCTGATTTACTTTCAACTGCTGTCCCCCTCCATTAGCAGGTGGTGTGGCTCCGTTACGACCAGTATCCTCTCCGGTGACCTTGACGCGCATCTTCCCGTCTGTTAAGTCGCGTACAGGAGTGCTTGATACCGTATTTGTGGAAATTGTGCCGCTTACAGTTGTTGAGATTAATTGACTAGGCACAACATTCTCGTGTATGCGGAACGTTTGCTGCAGATTGCTTACCGACGGAATGTCGATTTTGGGTTTGTCGATTAGTAGTTTAATATTACCGGATGCATTCCCCGATTTTAGAGAGCTTATATTACGTACTGTACCTATAACAGGTGCCACTGATGTTGCTACAGCTGCTGGTGCTACCGCTGTTGCTCCGACTACTGTTTTCTTTCCACCTCCAGACGACATGCCCGGTAGAGTGGACGTGGAAGTACTTCGATTGATGCAAAATTAATTGTCGCAGCAGACCCTGGAAAAAAAACGAATAATGGCGATGTTAAATTATATTCATCTTATTCTACAAGCAATATAGTAGACTTGTTTCGCAGATTGGTAGTGGAACTGTTCATATGTTCCTGCAGCATTGATGTGTATCGTAATAGCAACGATACATTGTCGGAAAATTAATCAGGCCTAGTTTATTCGTTTACACAAGTTCCGTTTCGCCTTCCGTGAAAGCGGTTTCACTTTTCACTTAATATTAACATAGAGCTTAACACAGAGTACAACCCAATGGAATTGAAAACGAACAATTGCAATGGCAAATTAAAAGGTCTGTTAAAACCATAATATAATAACAAGAGTGTTAATAAAATAATGTTTTACCAATGAATATCTAACAAATACTATAACAGCAGAACACTAATACTGTCGAATGTGTTTCATTTTACCTAGCATAACCAAACCCAAATAAATTATTTCGCAAACGAAATTTTAGTATAGATTTTACAAATAAATATTTTACCAACCCATTATTTGTCGTCCTCTAGTATTAAAAAGTATTGTAGGATTGATTGCCCAGTATGTAGCAGCATCTTGATCATGTTTCCAAGTAGATCTGCACTAATACATACCTCGCCGCGCTTATTAGTGTTTGCAGGATGGGATGCCACGAAATGGATGTTTCTTGGAAGTATAATTTGCGCTTGCTTCGTTATTCATCAACTTTACTGTCTACACGCATGATGCCTTCCGGTAAAAAGTATCTAAAAAGAAACAGATCTTCAGAAAACTGCGGTCGCTAATCCTCGCTGCCCTATCACGATCAACTTTTGTAAAATCAGGAATAGCGACAGTCCCCGCAAAGTAGCACACGGCGGTGATGTTTGCTGAATAAAACACCACCAACCAAAAAAAATCCACCGTAAGCAACTCCACACACTAGTGCACCCGTGCATGGGTTTTCACACAACGCCGTAGTTTTGCCTCAGTCGTGGTATCCTCACCCAACACCACCATAAAAAAGTAAGGCATTCGGCAAAACAAACCATGAGTGAAATGGGGTAGTAAGAAAGATTTTATACCCTAATGTCGGCAAAGAAAGACGTAGCATGTATCGTCATGTAAAATAAGATAATTGCAAGGGGCCGCGAGAGTTATGGCGAGTTGAGCAATCACTGATCGAGATACTTTTAACCATACCAATCACGAATCGGCACACGATCTGCTTGGAAATACACGCACGATGGCGCATGATGGAATACACACACCAAATCGAAGCCTGTACCGTACATAAAACTAACAAAACATAAAGGGATTAAGATGAAGTACCTTTCTCTGGTGACGATGATCCTTCCGAAACCGGTTTTTGTGCTGTTGTAGAGTGTTTCCGTTCTATCAGACGCGTTGTTAAGCAAATTTTCGCGCTTAAGCTGCCGAAAAGGCTTTGAAGATTGTAAAATAAACGCTACCTAGATGTGTAATGTGTTTCGGCTACACTTACTGCGTGCTGTGTACCGAGCATCGCCGCGCGCTGTGTATGTGTGTTAGTGGAATCGTCTGTCTTCTTACACAGACTGCACTTGTGTGACGGCACATTTCCTGCGGCTTCACGCTGAGCAAAAACCGGTCATTTATTTTATTATTTGTAATTCATGATTTATATAAAATATAACATTCCAACTTCATTAACGAATATTAAATAAACTTACCGTGCACATCATCTTATAGTAGAAAAATCATTACGCTCATGTGATTAACCATGCAGGTTCGTGTCGATATTAAATTGTTTTTTAATATTTTGTATGTTATTTATTTGAAACTAATTATTTAATTTGTGTTTCATTTTGTTGCAAAATGTATGAAAAAGTACCGTAGTTTCCTCGTAATGCACCACCGTGCGATTTGCTGTTACTTACGCGTGTATGAGTTATGCCGACACGGCAACCAGACGAGAGTAATTCACGTTGAGTGTGTGCGTGAGCTAGCTCATGTTTTGACATTTTGCTCCATCGCACAGTAGATAGAAGTTTGCGTGCGTTTCTGGCGCTCAGGAAGAAATTGAGGCTTCTCATTCCTTGCCCTACCGCAGGAAACTCAGAATTTTCTGAATCTAATGAAAAATCATTATTTGTATGCAACCGGGCGCTCGGAAATTCGGATTGTGACACCAACGGATATTAAAAAATCCTTTTTTTACGTATGATAATGTCTTGAAGTTTTTTTTTTCTCTCTTTTTGCTGAACATTCCCATTTCGTTGTTTTACAGTATAACAATTTAGGCTCGATTATCTTTACGATTAACATTAAAATACAAAATACGAAGTAGTTATGCTGCGCAACACAACACCCGGGAATGGGACATGGATAACGCAAAATATATCAGGATATTTTCGCCTTATCAGCCCCTGTCTGTAGTCAACCAATACACGCACGCAAAATGTGTTCAATAGATTACGCTATAACAAAGAACGAACCAAAAAAGAACAAATTATAATGACGTTTGCAGCTCAGCAGCATAGTTGTTTTACACGTTCTTTGTGTGAATGAGTGTATGTGCGCGTGTGTGTGTCGTTTAAAATTCAGGAAACCCGTGCTGATACTATCCTACCGACACTACTATTAATCCTGATCCGGTTCTAGATCCGGTCGAGCGCGCAGCTGTTCCTGGCACTTTTCGAGTGTGCTGCGGAACTCGGACGCAATGCTCTCGTTTTTGAAGCGAGCCGCCAGCTGCTCGAGTTGGCCGGGTGATTCAGCATGATTCATAGCACCCCAAACAAACGCCTTGTCAGAGTTGTTCATTGGCGTAACGGACAGGTCGGCCGTGATGGCGTGATTCAGTACGAGCTTAAAGATCTGCTCTCGACGCAGCAGCAGTCGGTAGGTGTTCCGCACAGGATGGTGCAGAATCTTCAGTTCACCAACACCTAAGAACGATATGCATGAAACCAGCATGAAACAACGAATCCGAATCAGCTCACACACACACTTGACTTACCTCTCTCCTTCCACTCCTTCGTGGACGCATCGTACCGGTAGAGTTTGGCACGCTCGCCGAACAGTTTCGTCTCTTCCTCCTCGCCCGTACGAACCTCGATCTCGTCCGGCAGCTGTATGACGGGTGCATAGTATGGGTCGTAGTTTTCATCTCCACCTGCCGCACCCGCTCCACTCTCCTCACCGCCCGCAGCTTCGTCCCCGTTACCATTGTTCGTTACGGTACCGTCCGCGCTACTGTTCAATTTGGCCGAAGCCGAACGCGAAAAGAAATCCTCCTTCACGGTCAGACCCACGAAACCACCGGCCGGTTTGGTCGTTCCGTCGTCCGTCGTTCCACTGGCCGTGTTGGTGAAGGCCGATGATTTGCTGCTGGCCAATGTGGCGAAACTTACGCTGTCGCCAAGTTTGAACAAGGAAGATGCATCGCTGCTGTTTTTCGGTCCCTCGTTGGCCGGAGATTGCTGTTGTTTGGCAAGGCTTCCGAAGGTAAAGCTACCGCCAGTACCAAGACCACCGAATACGGGAGACTTGCCACTGTTACCGAAGGACACACTACCGAACAGGGTCGAACCGCCCGGAGTTGTGGTCGTTGCCGTTGTCGTCGGTGTGCTGTTCGTGGTGTTTGCCGCCGAACCGAATATATTGGTCCCACCACCACCGAATATGTTGCTGGTGGTACCACCGGCGGCCGTTCCGAAACCACCATCACCGCTACCGAATCCACCAACAGACCCGAACAGTTTGGCACCCGTTTCGGCCGGTTTAGCCGTCGGTGGTGTGGTGAACGATGCCGGCTGTAACAGTGGACTGCTACTGGCGATAGGGTTTCCGGTCGCTGTAGTAGCTTTGTTGGTTTCTACCTTCTTCTCATCATCCGCAGTGGTCGAGCTCACCTGGCTGCCTACCGAGCCAAACGACGTTATCGGGGTCGTGTTTAGCGAGGCAGAAAATATTGAACCACCGGAAGCAGCCGATCCTACCGCTGTAGAGCCTAAAACGACGGTTAGATTGTAAGCATCAAACGTTCTAACTTCAATTAACTATTTAAAAAAGGAATGAGCAAAAACTATTGGAAAACTTTTACATTCACAGTAACTAATTACAACCATAACTGTCTAATGGAAAAACGAAAATAATTAAGTTCATATTTACACACTTAGTTACTTACTTCCGAAGGCGAACTTCGTGTTGCTGCCACCGGTAGGTGTTTGATCCGCTGCCGTGGACGTCTGTACGCTTCCAAATATTGAGTTCGAGGACATGAACGGTGACGAGGACGATTTTTGCTCTGCCGAAAGGAAGCTGCTGGTTGTGCTGGTCGCCGTACCGCCAGCGCCGAAAACCGTCGGAACCTTAAAAGCAGCGCCAGAGAATAAACCAACGCCGGCAGAAGGTGTCATCACTGACGGGGACGACGTTGTCGTTGCCGGTACCACCGTCGAACCGAATGTCACTTTCTTCGGTGTGCCGGCGGCGGCCTGCGAAGCTACCGGGGGCAATGGCTTCACGTCCTTGATGTCGATCGGCAACGGAACATCATCGGTATCGATATCGGTCACAAACTGGTGCTTTCCGTCCACCATTGGAAACACGAACGCGTCCGACTCACACCCCCGGCAACCGGTGCACGGTGCCGCCGGACAGTCGAAGAAGTTCGACGGCAATTTTAGCTTTTGGACCGTTTCACGCTCATTCAACGAGATGTCGCTCAGTTTGGAGAAATTCAAATCACCCAACGGCGAGCTGGTGGATGTGATGGTGGTGTTATCGAGCTGCGATGGAGGGGAAAGCACGTTTTTAGCACCACCCTCCTGCTCGTTCGCCGAGAGTTTGCCACTCAGCGCATCGGTTATCGCGTCGCGGAACTCCTGCGCGATGTCAGCCGATTTGAAGCGCAAACAAAAGTTCATGATCTCGAACGTTCCCTCCGAGAAATCGTTCGCCACAAATTGCCACGACTTGTCGTCCTTCTTTGTGTAGCATATGTCCTCGGTGAGGGCGTGATTAAGACAGATCTTCAGAACCTGCTCGCGGCGCATCACCACCCTGAAACGAAAGGAAAATGAAAGAGAGAACGTTTGAGGCGATATTTTTGAATAAAGCCGTTTTCAAACTACGGTTAGGTTGCACTCACCGAAGTTTGCCCGTCTCTTTGTGCTTCAGAATCTTTACATCGCCGATGCCACGTTCCTTCCATTCGGAGCTAACGAACCGGTACAGTTTGGCACGGTGTGCGTACAGCGTATGCTCGTCTTCCTCACCAGTTTTCACCTCGATCTGCAATCGCGTATAGTGTAGAAGCAAATTTTGTCATATTGTACGTAACGCATTGCCACCGTATGCAATTTTCACTGCATATTCAAAGAACCACTAGTGCAAAGCTTACCTTATCGGGCAGCGGAATAACCGGCGCAAAATACGTATTGTTTTCTTCCTCCACCAAACTATTGTCACCCGCTCCGCCATCATCATCGGCTCCACCGTCACCATCACCGCTCATCGTGCGGCCGGGTGATTTCGGCTTGAACACGAACCCAAACGTGGCCTTCTCCGGTGGTTCTAGTTTGTTGATTGCAACACCATCGCCCTGTGTGTTGCCACCACTCGCCGTCGCGGTGTTTGGTGTTAGCTTCGAGCCGAAGGACAAACCGCCCGCTGGTGTCGGTAGCTCAAACTTAAAGACCGGTTTATCAGCCGTAGCAGCACCGCCGCCGCCAGCACCAGTTGACGCTACCGTCTGCGGTGGCTTTAGCGGGGTTCCAAAGGTGAAACCGCCACCGAAGGATGCGCTGCCGGTCGTGGAGCTGGTAACCGTGGCAGCGGCAGCTGTGGATGTAGTGGCAGGTGTGGACGGTATACCAAATGTAAACCCACCGCCGGCTGCAAAGTTAAACTTGGACGTTGTGTCTGTCGCGCTTTTGAGGAGACCGCTATCGCCACCAGCAGCCGATTTCTTCGGCACCGTATCGTCCTTCGGATTCTCGCAGCTGATGCAGTACAGCGTGTCGGCTCCGTTGGTCAGATAGCAACCGTTGCATGTCCACGAACCGGGCTTGGGTTTGAATTGATCGCCAAAACCTCCACCAGCGCTCGCTTTGGCCGGCGTAGAAGTGGCCGGTTGTTGTTCCTTTTTCTGCCCCGTTGTTGCTGCACCTGCGCCGAACGTGATCGGTGTGACCGTGGTTGTCGCCGGTAGCGTACCGAACGTGAACTTGCCTGCTCCCTCCTTTGGTGGTGCTACACTACTGCCGAACAATCCGCCCGACAGACCACCGCTCGACTGCTTCTGATCACCGATTTTTGCGGTCGGATCACGTGGACCATTGCAGGCGACGCACTGCGAAGCGTCCGCTTTGTTATTCACGTAACACCCGGGACAGTCCCAACTGCCCGATTTCGGTTTGAACAGATCGCCAAAGCCTGCCGCTGCTGTTGCCGGGGCTGCAGTTGCGGCAGGAAGTGCTTTCTGCACCGCCGCAACGAAGCGGTCACGATCATCGGTTGTTTTAAACTGTGCCATAAAGCACAGTGAGCCGCCCTTGGCGGTGGGATACGTTGGATCCTGCGCCACCGTCCAAGTGCAGCTGGTTTGCTCGTGCGCTTTCAGCTGCCCATCCTTGCCAAGGATGTGGTTTAGTTGCACAGTGAACGGACTTCGCATCAACAGCCGCACGGTAGTGGGAGAAGTAAGCAGACGCAGCTGCCCGCTCGTAACGTTACAATCCGTCCAAGATGCTGCTGCCGGTTGTTGCTCCTTCCGTTTCAAACCGCTTACAGTTACCTCGTGGGTACACTTGTAATCCCGCTCGTCGAATCCGAGCGATTGGCTTCCGAATGCACTTCCAAATGGTGAGCCAGCGGTTGGCAGCTGAGGCTTAAACGTGAACGATGCGAACGGGCTCGGTTTGCCATCCGAAGTGCTGCCGCCGGTTTCTGTAGCCTTCGTGGCCGGTTTGGGAGAATCTGCAGCAGGAGCAGCGGCAGGAACCGGTACTACAGGCGGTGTGTAGTTCTTCGCGAACGTAAACTCTCCGAACGGTTTGGTGGCGGCCACCCCGGGGGTGGATGTTACCTGTTGGGATTTTGGTGTACTGGTGCTGATTGACGTTGCAGGTGGTGGAGCAGCAGCCACCGATTGTCCATCACCGCCTCCTTCACCTCGCAAACGTGCCACTTCCGCTCGGGCCGCCTGGAATGCGTTGTAAAACTCGTTCGCCAGGGCCGCGGTACCGAAGCGGGCACAGAACGACTCCTTACGAGGTTCCTCGTCGGCAAAGTCCATCGCCGCCCAGATGTAGCACTCCTTGCGCTTTTCCATCGGTTTGATCTGCAGCTCGGGCGTGATGTAGTGGTTGGCACAGATCTTGTGTACCTGTTCGCGCCGCATCACGATCCGATACTTGCTGCGATCGGCCTTCGAACGCAGTATCTTTAGCTCGCCCAGCCCACGCTCCTTCCATTCGCGATCGACCAGCCGGAGCAGCTTCGAACGGCCGGTGAATATTTGTTCTTCATCCTCCTCACCGGTGCGCACCTCGATCTCGTCCGGCAGCGGGATGATCGGCTGGAAGTCTGGCCGCGGATCGTACTCAGCAGTGCCGGACACGTTCTTTTCGTCATCGTCATCATCGTCCTCGACCTGGTTGGTGTCGTTCGAAGCCTTCGCCGGTGAGATCATGTTGGCGAAGAACGATGATGTCAGAGGCGTAGTCGTAGTTGGGGCAGGAGCCGCCGGTGAGCCGACCGTCGATGTCATCGTCATCGGCTGCATCGGGAACTTGGTGTTAGCCACGGGGGAGATGTTTTCCACCTTCGGTGTGTTGTTTGACGACGGTGTCGCCGTTCCCTGACCAATACTGGCGCCCATCGGGTTGCTGTGTTTGATGTGCTGCGGAGGAATCGTTACACTGTACGTGGGCTGCACACTTGTCCCGCCAGCAGCGAAGGTGGAACTGTTGACACTCGGTTGTGGTGGAAGCGGATCGGAGCTGGTGATGACCACGTTCACTGGTGCACTTCCTTTCACTTCTGCCGCGCTGCTCGTGGACAGATGGACTGATGCTGGTGACGCCGTATGTGCGTTAAACGAGGTGTTGCCATTGTTGTACGTACTATTCCAGCTGCTCAGCAGTGCCGGCGTTTGGAGTGACTGTTCGATCGAGAGATTTGAGGACGGTGCAGCGCCCGTTCCAGGGGTCACTGGTTTTTGTATGTCCGGCTGTGTAATCGACTGCTGGAAAGCAGACAAGTGATAGCTACTCGCGGTACCCGGTGCGGGTGATCCACCCGAAGCGGAAGATACAAGCAGATTATCCGGATGGTGATGATGCTGGTAGGTGGCCGAATGCATCGGTGACGCACCCATCGTAGGATGTCCACGTGGAGTTAACATCTGTTGTTGCTGTTGCGTCTGCGTCTGCTGCTGCTGTGGCTGCTGCTGCTGCTGTTGAATCTGTCCCGGAAGATAGTTAGAGTATGCATTCGCAGCACCGTACAGTGCGTGATAGGGCACACCACCAGCGGTTTGCTGGGGTGCAGGGGGTGGTGGTACCATTCCAACACCATGTCCACCCATAACGGGCGTGCGGACGGCCGCCGAAGCAGCAGCTGCTGCTGCAGCTGCCGCTGCAGCGTGCTGATAAGCCAGCGCCGACGCCGAGTTCTGTAACTCATCCATCATGTACATGTCGTTCATGGCTTGCATAGCTGCGGCGGTAGCCGCCGCAGTGACCGATTCGTTCACGACAGGCGTTGCAGTTACAGCAGCTTTCGATGCTGCTGCACCCAAACCGGCCACTTCCGCTGGTTTACGGTAGATGTTTTCCTCGATCTTCACCAAACGGTCCTGCATGTCGCCAACATCGTTACGAATGCCCAACACGTCTTCCTTCACGAACGTGAGTGTTTCCATCATCTGGCGCATCAGTGCTTCCAGATCGTTGGTTTTCGCCAAACAGGCAGAAGCCGCAGCGGTGGCCGCCGCTACGGCCGCATCACGTGAAGCACCTCCGGCACCACCACCACCACCACCGCCAGCACCAGTACCGATCGTAACCGCCGGGTTAGTCATCGACGAGGTAAAGGATTGGAAGTGATCACTATCGTCAGCACCCATCCCTGCCGAACCGCCCCCATTAGCCGACGTGTTTAGGCTTCCATCGAACGAATCGTTCGCGTACGACAATCGCTTCATTTCGCTCTGTACCACGTAGTTCAACGGGTGGCTGCGATCGACGTACGGCAGTTCTAGGTAGCGCTGCGTCTGCCGGATACACTCACGCGCCCGCTCGGAATAGAACTTTTTCGCCTTCAGCGGGGTTTTGTTCGATTCGTCCAGCTTCTTGAATGCCTCGGCACGGAAGTACGCCGCAAACGGCAGCGCAATGCCACCGAAATCTTGCGTGAATTCCTCGTACCGACTGTGCTTGAAGTATACGCCGGCCAGGAAGTTGATAGCCGACTCGGCCAGCTTAACCGCTTCCTGCTGACAGTCGTATGGTTTGATGCCGTACTTGAAGAACATTTCCGAGCCGCCGCTGTTGCCACCACTTCCGCCGCCTACCGTTTCCATGCCGCTCCCAACGTACGACGATTCATTGCGCATCTTCCACAGCAACACCCCGGCACGGTACACGGACTCGGCACGCGCGTCAATGTAGCGTCGCTCTTCCGGTGGAATCAGTGACGAACTGGTCGACCGTTTCGCAAGTACCTGGCCCAGCTTGAGCAATACGATTACGTCGCACAGAGGGGCACCACTTCCGCGGATCGCTTGCAGTCCGTGTTGCAGCAGTTGCCGCTGATCGGCCACGCTGGTCGCAGCATCTTTCGCCGTGCTGCTCTTGATCAGCTGATAAGCCGCGCTCCACCAGTCGATCTTGTTGTCTTCGCACAGCAGAGGGCTCAGGTTGGCTGCCGGGAGCATCGTCGGTCGGCCCTGCAGGTGGCTTATCTGTCGATCACTGTCGAGGTTACTTTGCGCGACCAGCACGGCACAGTACAGGAACGAATCCATATCGAGCTGGTTTAGCGTTTCCAGACTGCAGTTGTCCAGGTTGTTGGTGGAAAAGTTCAACCGTGGGAACGCTTTGCAATGGTAGTCGGCGAGATTATCCGTGCCGACGACGAGCCCCAGATAGACGAGATAGGGTAGCGAGGAGGGGTAGAGGGTTTGCGCGAGTACCACGTACAGATCGAGCTGTTCGCGCTTCGGCAACACATACTGCGGTTCGCCAAAAGTTGCTCCATCTTTCACGAAGTAGGTGCTTCCGGATGACTTAGCTGGGATGTCACTGGAAGGGTACAGTGCACGGGCTACAGCTTGACGCCAACCGGGATCGGAACATAGCTGTCGAATCTGAAAATGGATAAAAAAAAAGTCGTTCAGTTGTGGTATAGGTAAATTTTCGTAATTTTTTAAACATTTCGATCAAATAAATCGATGTCTCTTCAGAGTTCACAACAAAAATACTACAGAAAATCAAACGTGTGCAACGTTATTGAAAAATAATTGTAATTAATTACCAATCTATCGGAATGAGAATACTATACAAAAAAAAATTAAAAAACAACAACCTTTAAGCAAGATTACACTACCTGATTGATAAGGTCATCCGCTGTCGTCCAGACTTTTGACTCAGTTACGCTTTGAATTTGGGCTAGAACCGAAACATCTACCGGCTCTTCCACACACGACAACAATGTAGCGCCAGCTTGACAACACCGGAACGCTCCCTGCTTGTTCCAGAAGCTCATCAACTGGCGCGTCATTTCGCTACTTTGCTTCAGCCACATTTCGTCCGGGTCCGGGACACCGCACTGGTAAGCCATCAGCAGCAGCGCCAGACACTTTTTGCTCGTATCCCTCGTACGTCCCGTGCTGGACTGCTCCGGGGCACTTTTGAACAGCAACGATGCAGAGTAGAGCAACAGTTGGCCACGATAATGACGCAAATAAGCTTCGGCCATTTGCTTCTGGGGCGCCGCGTTACGACCCTTCTCCGCCACCTGTTGCAGCGTCTGATCGAGCTTTAACAGCTTGTGTGCAATTTCCTTCAAGTTATTGCGCTTGATCGCGTCCATCGTTGAATCGGCCAGCAAGTTCAAATAGATCTGCCGGTCGAGCACAAGCGCCTGCAGAAGATAGTAATTCCAGTTTCGCTGCTGTCCCGCACCCAACGACGATTCCGAGTACTTGATTAGCATATTTGCCACACCATTCGTCCACTCGATCGACTGCATGAAAGGTTCGCAAAACTTCATCTCCAGCTCGAAACAATACTTAAACGCTTCGTCTAGCTTCTTCTCCTCGACGAAGTGGTCGACAAGCCGGACGCGCAACGACGTATCCAGCGGACGGGCGATGATTTCCTTCAGTATAATGTCCTTCACGAGTTTGTTGTCCGTCGATGCGTCCTTGTTGGCCACCTTCAGTTTCAGATTCAGTACCGCTTCGTGATTGATGCGCTCCGACTCGGCCAAATCACACCAGTGCTTCGCCTTCGACAAATGTTTGGTGAGATTTTCGTCCATCAGCAGCAGTTTGCACACGTCCGTGATCAGGCCGGTTTGCTTGGAATCGAGCTGGAGCGATCGTTGGTAGGCCGTGATGGCGCGATCATATTTTTTCTGCTTCTCATAGCACTGTCCGAGCAGCTTATGTCCCGGGGCGCTATCCTCTTGCACCGACAGATAGCAGGACAGCCAGTGTTCCGCACTGGCATATTCATTCAGCTTGAAGTACTGCCGGGCAATTGCTAGTCCGCGAAGATAACGCTAAAAATTGTAGAAAATTTTAAAAAATCTCTTTTAATGTCCCAGTATCGCAGAAGGCTTTCATTTTACATCGTTAAATATTCCCACAAATTGATAAATTAACGTATATAAAAAAATGACAGAAGTCTAGTTTTTCTTCACGCAACCAAAACCTAACCTCAATTGCCTTTTTTCGCGGTAATGCGTCAAATAGCGATGCTCTTTCCCGGGTGGCGGGCCACAAACACCCTACCCGGTACGCTTGGTTGTTCTATTTGTATGTTCGACGACGCATCCAAACCTGGATTGCCTTGTATGCAGCATCATTTACAACACTATTTTTGATGATTTTATGCTAAATCACCCAACGAGTAAATAATGCCGCAAGGATCATTCCAGAAGACGTCGGACCATTGGCCTGTATCGCTTGGGTCTTACCTCATTTTCCGGTAGCTTATTTAACGACGTTTTAACGTGCCGATCAATATCCTTTTTAGTTGAAAACATTTTGGCAATCAATTGTCTTCCTTTCCGTTGCAGGGAGCGTGCATCAACCTCTCGCGTGCAAAAATATCACGTTGACGCCAAGTGCACACCTACCGCAGGGCAAGGAGGAAAGTTTAGCACAAATCGTCGTTCCACGAGGAACAAACGCTGGTTGTAACAATCACCGTAGAGTAGTGAATTACTTTTTATCACTATTGGGTATAGAACTAAATTGCGACTTTTTCAAGAACAAATATTCAGCGAAAATGCTGGTACACTTCGGTCCTGCCTGCTCTGAAATTGATTTTTTCTAGTGATGGTCGTCAGTTGAAAGCGTTCAGAACCCGAAGCAGTGGACGCGACCATAAACGCATAAAATCAAGGTTTATAAGGTTTTCCAGTTTTGGCGGTTGCCGTTTTGCCCAATATTATGACAAATTTCGTTGTAAACGGAGCAGTTTTATACTTTGCCACGAAACACATGAACACAAATAGGTATTATTAGTTTTTAATCCACAAGATGTTATATGTTTTTATCCTTCTACACCTTATGTTTAGGGCTTTTTCTTTCCAAGCTGTTTTTCTTCGTTTTTCCGACTGACGGATGATAACAGTTTGACAGTTACTCTTGAACGGAGCAAATTTTTTCCTCCGCGCTCTACGTGCAGTAATTTCCACTATCCTGAATATTTAGCGAAATTACTCTGTCTATAAATCGATATTCCTGTTCGCTACCGATTACAAGTAATGGTGGATTAAAAAGTGGTTATGTATAGAACGCACTTTAAAGCCGACAGTTCCCTTCGCTCCCAGTTACGAGTTTGATAAATTTGTGTGTGATTTGTTTGCTATTCTTCGTCACCATCGACAACGATTGCTAGCAGGGAGCTAACCAGCAAAACCACATCCTGCGTTTGACGCAATGCTAACATATCACTGGATGCTCGCAAACCGGAACGCCGTTGAACGGCACGGTTGAGTAGGACAGTGGTCGTTGTACGTTTGTTTGCTACCCTTATCAAATTATCATCGTATATACGCCGACAGCGGTTCAAGGGAATCACTACCGGAAGAGGCGTCATTCTTCGGCGCCTGCTACTTTGACGATGGATGCAACGAACAAGCAATACGCACTTCGTGACAGAGCCGAACTCTCTGCGTTTGTTAATCAACCTTTGAGAAATAACAGCCGCATTAAGGTGAGTTTGAACTACTTCTGATGGTTGTTTAGCAAACTAACGGTGCTTAAACTGGTCTTTCCGTTTACCTGTAGTTTACCTGTTTCGATTGCTCACCGAAGTACTTCGTCTTTGGCGCCAATTCCGGAAGCCTGTATTTGTACGATCGCATCACGACAAGCTTCCTATCGATCTTTCCTAGTCAACTGGGCACCATCGGGAAAGTGTCCATATCGCACAATGAAAAGCAAATCGCGGTGGGCAATCAGGCCGGCTCGATTGGTGTGCTTCTTGAGCTGGAACCACCGAGCGTGAAGGAGATTCTCAGCACCGAGCTCGCTCCGTCAACCGATGGTGATGGACGCCCACTCGAGACGGGGACCGAGCCAACCGCTTTCGTGACGAGCTTTTGTTGGACGGAAGACGATAAGGAGCTGTACTGTGGCGACTCGAGGGGTATCGTTTCGTTAATACAATTCTCCCTGTTCATGGTAAGAGTCGAATGATAGGGTCATTTTACGGTAATGAAGAGTACCACCTTCTTATTAATTCTCCAGGGTCGCAACATTCTCAACATAAGTTTGCATCCCGTACTGCTGCTTGAGAACCGTATAGTACAAATCGATCGCTACAAGGATCTGCTGCTGGTGTCAACCCTTTCCAAGTGTGTGCTATGCAACACGGCTCGAGAGGAGTTCAAGCAGGTGAGGGAACGTTAAGAGAATCCAAAGAAAATACAATTGATATGCTATTTTAACTTTGCTTTACTCACAGATCGGCAACAGACCAAGGGAGGGCCAGTACGGTGCGTCGTTCGTAATCGCAAATCCGAATGGCACAGCGGGAGCGACGCCTCCTTCCCCACCGCTCATGATTGTGGATGAAGAAGATGTGCGAATATTCTGCTCCCGACCTGGCAGCCGGCTATGGGAGGCCGATCTCGAGGGAAACGTTATTCGCACACATCAGTTTAAGCAGGGTACCACAACCACACGCCAACGAAGACCGCAGCTACAGTGCCTGCAAGAGTCGGAATTAGATCTCGGTGTGGCCCCAGCAGTGGCTGGTGACGGTACGATGATGGTGGTGCCATTTCAGGTACTGTATTCGATTCGCCGACAGCTACTGCTCGTGCACGATCGCTGCCAGCTGCTGATCATCGATCCGTTGCACTCGAAAATTGTGCTACGGACGGATGAGTTTACCGATATCACGCACGTTGCCGTAGTAGATGAGTGGATCTATCTACTATCGGGTGAGAATCGGCTGTTTCAGGTGCGCGTCGAAATCGAGGGCGAAGAGGAGCAACCGTCACCATCCTCCGGTCGGGATGATCAGCAGCAGTTGCTGGAGTCGCGTAAACAGAAACAGGGCGTGTACATTTTGGACAGTTTGCTGAACAACAATGGTAAACAGGTGAATGGAAAGGAGAGCCCATTGCTGCTGTCTACTGAAGCGACCATAAAAGAAGCGCTCGTTTCGGTTGTCCGTGGAAAATATGGACGCAATATCAAACAAATGTTCATGGGGTACGAGCAGCAGCATCAGCAGAACCTACAGAATTCCGGGACTCTTCCGGAGCGACCAAAAACGCTTAATTTAACAAAAATTTACGAACCCAGCCGGACGAATAACGCGTTCGCGAACGGCAATGGTCACGCACTATTAGCGGAGTTCGGCATCGAAGCGGACTACTTGGGGTGCGATAATGCTATGGATGAGGAGGAAGAGCGGGAGGAGGAGGAGGAGGAGGAGGAGGAGGAGGAGGATCTAGTACGTACACGCACCGGCCAGATACATGGCGTTGCACAGACACAGAACAGAAAGAAGTTTTCCACCTCCCTGCTTCATGGGTACGAAACATCGGAGGACGATGCGACGGTACGTAATCTCTACCTAATTTATCGGTCGTCCATCATCAGCAATCTAAACTTTGCCGATCGGTATGCAAAAATCTTTGACGATCACGATACGGAAACAATCGTGCGTCTGCTGCGCAAACTGGAAACGTTGCTGGAGGAGAACGACGAACCGAATGCGCGGGTCAAGTGCACGCGCATATACTTTAACTATCTGAAACCGGAGCTGCTGTGGGAAATCGAACCCGACTCGCGCCAATTCATCAAGGAAGGTTTTATTCTCTGCAACACCACCGATCCATGCGATCGTGCGCTGCTTGAAGGGTTAAGCCGTTGTGGCGATTGCGGGTACTATCTGCAGGCGACCCCTGCCTGTCACTATCAGGAAATTGGCACCAGCCTGCTCCAGTACTACTGGTCACGCAGCGATTACGACGAATGTTTCGCGATGGTTCGCCAGGTGCCATACCTGTGGCGTACGGTAACGCGCTACTACATCCAGGACCGTCGCGAGGATAAGGTGGTGGCGTGCGTTTGGAATCTGGCCGACCGGGAACTGTTCGAGCGTGCCACGAGTGAGCTACCGTTCAGCTTGCAACATTGGCGTCAGCTGTTCGAGCACGTTGTTGCCTACCAGCGGCGGCACGAAATGATCTGCTTGAACTGTGATAGATCGTGCAGTGGCAGTGCGGACTGCGCGACAGAGCCGTTTCGCCAGTGGAACTATCTACTAGGCGTTGCACTAGACAGGCTGGAAACGCCAAAAGAGCTGCTACGCTTGTTGCGCGATTTCGCGGACCACATTCCACGGGGTGCGGTTGCCCCTAGCTTTTACATTCGATGTTTGCTGCTTGAAGTAAAATAAGAGTCTCAACAGGAGATGAAATGACTGCATGGGTAAACAGGATAAAGCGAATGCTTTCCGCTTCACTCGTCGATGAACGATCACACACTGCTGTACGTGTAATGCTGGCGTTATTCGTACCCTGTGCCCGCCTTGCTTGCTTGCCTGCCTGATGGTCAATGTTGCTCGGCTCAGCGAAAGCTTCTGCGATGGTGGTGTCGAAGGGCACCGGGTGGCATACGTTTGTCACTGCTTCTCAAACGTTTCGAGCACACAATCTGCACACCGCCGAGTAGGAAAAACGGAACACAACCGATACAAACTAATAATGCCAAATAACTTTATTGGACTATAAAGAACGAACAAGTAATCGCTGAATAAACCGTGGAATTACGACTAATCTTTCTGACGGCACAAATCAATGCCATTAAACTCGTGAAATTGCTTTGGAAAGAAGAACCATTCAGTGCTTCGCTTTCGTTTGTTCCGCTGCGGACGGTGGGCTGCTCGTTTCCTCCCATGGCCGGGGCCCCCGTACATTGTCCCAGTGTTCGATATCGAGCTCTTTAATTTTCTCGTACTCGCTCTCCAGTGTGACATCCTCCACTTTCTTCATGTTAATGCCAAACTTTTCCGCTTCCTGTCGCGTCAGCGAACCTTTCTTCGAGAATGTATACCTACGAACGAATAAAGAGATACTTTGAGGTGAGTAGAAGCCAAGATTGTGCGATAAGATTACTTCCCAACGTACCGGAGTTGTGCGAACTGTTGTAAACCGAAGGAACCACCGACCACGAGCAGCAAGAATGGTACACCGTATCGAAACGACTTTCGTTTGCTGTAGTATAGAAATTTCTGTTGCAAAGAATTCATAGCACTAGTGGAGCACTGAGCGTACAGGAGATGTTTACTTTTATCACCAAATATGCGCTATTTTTTAGTATCGTTTTACCCGGCGAGCTATCACTTGTGATATTTTGTAATCATTTTATTTTCTCTCGCTGTTTATTTCGAAATGACATTTAAAAAGTCATAACAAACGCGGGGCGGGTAAGTTTAGCATGCATGGTGCGCGTTTCGATTTGAGATTGGAAAACTGTGTTTTTTTTGTAATTTTTATACAAATTAATAATCAACAACAGATCCATTATATTCTTAGGAATTCTTAAGATTCAGACAAATTCATGTTTCGAATACGATGTAGTTCATCAGTGGTTCATCACTGGAATTGCATTCTGTATAAAATTTTGTGCTTCATGCTTTTCCATAAAATTTAACTATTTTATTGATAACAAGTGTTTTTTTTTGGTAAGAATGTGATTTAAAGGAATAAACAGATAAGAATAAAAAACGAAAATTATCATGATCAACGAATATGTCAAATTCAAACAATATTTCGATTTCAAAGCGGTGTAGCATAACCAATAATTTATAAAATTCATATTGATAAGCATTTAATGAATACACAGTGCTCAGTTATGTTTCTTCATTTATTTTGTAATAATCCATTTAATAAAGTGTCATCACAAGATACACGTGCACGACCACCGAAATTGGCACAAAGCGCTGTGCGTTTGCGCCCCCACTTTTCCACAAACACACATACACATACATCTTGTACGCAAAGAGACAGTTTCTGGTCATCCCGAACCGCCCGTGTTGTGTGCCGAGGGAAATCCGGAATAATAAATCAACAATAACGCACAATATAGATACATTGTGATAAAACGTGCAATACGTCCCATACGCACCGTGACCGAAGTCCGCTTGAGTCGTGGCTGTCGTGAAAGATTGTTGTTTCCAATTCTCGCTTTCGTCAAAGTCAGGTGTGGTGTGTCGCGCGGTGTGTGCAGGCAGGCAGGCAGTGAAAACGTACCTTTTCACGGGAACACCGCAGCAGCGCGTCGGAGGGAAGTGAGCAGCTGTGGTGTGGGGTATTGCTTCCCTCCACCCTTATTTCTGTTTGCGCAGGAAACACCGATTCTTGGCAAAGCCTCCTGAAATGTAGATGCGAAACCATCGTGTTTTTGAACGTTTTCAGTGTTTTGAGTGCGTCCTGTGAACATCTATTAGCGCTGCATGAGAAAAGTGAGTGTGAGTTTGTTACTTAAAGGACGTAAAACGAATGTACAAGGAATAAGTACATTTGAAAACAAAATAAACGGTTAGTACACTAATTTTATGCACGGTGAGTAGGGGAGGAGAACTATGCTTTTCACATAACAAATAATGCCAGTGTCCAAAAGGAATGTTATTGTCCCGTTCGGGAAAGTGAAGCTTGGTCAAAGCAACCACCAATCAATCACGTCGCCCCAGCCACCAATCGTCCCAAGGCTGTCGAGGCAACCCACTTCGCTATTGTGGGTTAATGTGCATATTCATTAGGATACCGATTTTCCAACGACAGTCTAAACGACACGAAGATATCAGTTGAGGTTTTTACCATTTGCCAGTAGCACGCACAAGGTTTGTTTTTGTGGTTTAACATATGGTGTATGTAAAATCTTATCTCGATAATAACAGCCCAGAAGCTTCCACACGCTAGAGCTGGAAGCTCGGCAATTAATCTAGCGCTATGCCATTGCCAGCAATTGCTGTTTTATGCAGCCCGCTGTGCATGCGAGTAAGACTGAATTCTACCAACAGCAACAATGAGGAGTGGAATTGCGGGATTTTCAAGAAATGCCGCATCGTTTCGTTCAACTGCTCCCCCCTTTTGTTAGGAACAGTTAAACTTAAATAATTGAAATAACCACCACATTTCCTAGCCTCAAACGGTGTGTCAACGTGAAATGCTTTATATTTGCCGGTCTCTTATGCGGTGACTATCACGTGGAAAGGCTGGCAAAACGCAGATAATATACAGAGAAACATTTACCGCGCTGCTGCTGTCCGTAAATGTTTCCGCATTGGTGTTCCCATGCCGCTGCAGAAAGTGGAATATCGATTTTTTGCTCTCGAACGCCAAAGTGTGTCGTGCTTCTTCCTTCCCGAGCAGGAAGAACTGCAAGTACACACATCAGTACACATCACAGGGATGGATGTATAGTTCCCGAAGAACATCACCGCACATACACACATACTCCACGAGCTCACCGCGTGCTGTGATCCTAGCTTGCTTTATAATGAATGCAACTTTTAATAATTTGTCTGTGAAAAGAAAGATGAAAAATTTCCCTTGCATTTAAATAGCGGGAGAATGTTTTTTTTTCATTCTAATAGTGTTTTATCCGCGTGCACTGACCGTAATTTTGCCTATTTTCTTATCTCAAATTTAGATCTCGCAGACAAGCGAACTTTTAGGCGTACGCAAGGAATCTCACAAATCTCAATCGTGGAGTAACGGGTAGCTCACATACCGCGATGTCGGTGAAAATCTGTTTCGAAATCGGTCATCTGGCTTCGGTGAAAAGCAGACCCACGGCGGAAGGCTACACACACGACTGGGAGCTGTTCGTGCGCGGTTTAGATGGAAGCGACATCAGCCACTACGTCGACAAGGTTGTCTTCAATCTGCACGAGTCTTTTCCGAAACCGAAACGAGGTAAGTGGCCATAGATGACGAACGTTTCTGCTTGCCGCGTAATTTACACTCCTCCATCCATCGTCTCATTTTAGTATTCAAAGAGCCACCCTATCTGGTAAAGGAAGCCGGCTACGCGGGGTTTATACTGCCGGTGGAGATTTACTTTAGAAACCGTGACGATCCGAAGAAGACGGTGTACAACTACGATCTCGATCTAACGCCAAACAAATGCCAGCGGGAAGAGTACGTCTTTCACAGCCCCTCGGACGACTTTCGGCGAAAGCTGCTGAAAGGCGGTGGTTTGATCATATCGGGCAGCTCCGGGGGCGGTGCCGGCGGTAACGACTACAAGAGCAACCGCGGCCATGGCGGTGGCGGCGGTGGTGGTACGGACCGATCGTCGAGCAGCGGTTCGTCCCAGGACAAAAAGTCGAAATCAAAATCCTCCATCGACGATACGAAGGGACAGTTTGCGGAACTGTTTGGATCACCGTTTTCCCACAAATCCAGTGGTGGTGGCAGTGGTGGCAGCGGCACCAGTAAAGTGTCTCCCGATCCGAAGCAATCGGCCACAAGCAAAACGTCACCGGTGGGAGGCAGTGGCGGTGGAGGCAGCAGTACCAACAATAGCAGCAGCAGCGGCAGTAAAGCACAATCGAGTCAGAAATCGTCGACCGACGCGAGGGCGTCGCTTCCGAACTCATCTTCCATCACTATGTCGAGTTCTTCCAGCTCGTCCACGTCCGCAAAGGAGAAGGACAAATCGTCCTCCTCCAAGCACAAACACTCGAGCCCAAACAAGGAAGCAAAAAAATCGTCCTCCAACTCGTCGAGCGCACTGTCTGCGTCGGGTGGTAGCGGTGGTGGACCGGCCGAAGAAAAGCACAGTAAAGACAAAAAAGATAAAAGTCATTCGAAGGAGCGTGACAAAGGGAGCAGAGATAAGGGTGGTACCGTCAACAACAGTTCGAACACTGGTTCCGGAGGTGGTGGCGGTGGTGGAGGTGGCGCGAATTCGCAATCTCACGTCGGAACAGGTAACGGTGCTGCGATGAAGCGACCACAGACGGCCAGTCCGAAGCGCTCCAGCACGAGCAGCACCAATAGCAATAATAGCGGTAGCATAAGCAATAGCAGTGGCAATCCTACAGTTCCTAGCAGCAGCAGCAGCAGCAACAGCGCTTCGGTTGGTGGACAATCGACGGTGGGTAAAACCTCCTCCGACAGCAAACGAAGCGCCAGTGAGAAGGAGAAAAAGAGCAGCAAGAAGGAGAAGAAAAGCTACGACAAGGACAGGGAACGGACAGATTCGTCCAATCAGCGGAAGGTGGATCGTGGTGCCTCGGAACAGCAGCAAAAGTCGCAAACAAATAGCTCCTCCTCTTCAACCACCGGTCAGTCGGCACTCGTCGCAGGATCCGGCTACTCGAAGGGTGGCGAGAACGCCACGTCCGGTATCACAAAATCGACATCTTCGTCCAGCTCGTCGGGTAGCAAGTCGAACGCCGTGTCTTTGCACGACACGACCAAAGACGGACCGCCGGCGAGCAAAGTGTCCTCCAGTCGGGCGGAACGCGATTCTAGCGCGAACGCGTCCACTATCGGGGGAGCGGGATATACGAAGGATAAGAAGCAAACACACAGCGAACCGCTCGGTTCGAAATCGGATCTAGCGGCGGGCCCACCGGCATCGGTACCGCTGGCAAAGGCACCGGAAAAGCTCGACAAAGACCGCGAAAAGGACGATGCACGAAAGCACAAGCACAAAAAGAAGGATAAATCGAAGGAAAAGGAGCGTTCTTCGGCTGGGAAGGATAAGAAGGATCGGAAAGAAAAAGAGAAAACCTCCCCAAGTGGTGAGAGTGGCGGCGGTGGTGGTGGGAAGGGAAACTATTCAACACCAACCCGTGACAACAGCTCGGATGTACCGATGAAAGCGAAATCCTCTCACGGCACCAGCGGGTCTACCACCACCGCAACGAGCGAATCGTCATCGGTCAAACCGACCGGTCACGATCGGGACGCGAAGGGACATCTCTTCACCGGCGCGGTACGACACGGTTCGACGCAGCAGCAGTCTACGCGACCCAAATCGAGTACCCCAACGGACAGCTTGGGACTCGGGCAGCTCAGTGCGGACGAGAATTCGAACGATTCCGAGGCGGCAGCTAGCGGGCCCGGCGGTGGTGGCGAGAACAGTCGGGCACCCTCGACGTTAACGAACGAAAAGGACTCGGAAGCGTCGAACAGCAGCATCGCCGACCTGCTACCGGCCGGGTCTTCTTCGTCGTCATCACACCCGCCGCAGCAGCAAAGGCCCCCGTCCGCTACCTCGTCCGGTACGACGGGTTCCGGCAGTCACCATGGTGCGAGCCATCATAAGAGCAAGAAGGACAAAGGCTCCAAAGGACAGGTGCCGGGCTCAACGCCACCGATCGATGCGAAGGACAATACCGTCAACAGCAGCATCCCCTCCTCCACTGTCTCTGGGGAACCGGTTAAGAAACGCAAGCGAAAAAATAAAGACGCGGATTCGGACAAACTAAAGGAAGGAGGACCGGGCACGGGCGCTAGCGAACCGATGCGTGAATCAAGGCGCAGTCCATCTCCACCCTCGCCACCTGCATCCTCCAACAGTCTAATGGAACCCCCGGCAAAGGTACCGAAGAAGGACGAAAATACGTACCACGGACCGGTGGGGGCGACGTCGGTGGTGGCAGGTGTTAAAGGAACGTCCACTCCCAGCGCGCTGGACCATCCCATGCACAACAATAATAACAACAACAACAACAATAACAATTTTAAGCAATCTTCGTCGCTGCCGGAGGAAGACAATGGAACCAGCTCGACGGGTGGTGGTGGTGGTGGTGGTGGTGGTGGTGGTGGTGGTGGTGGTGGTGGTGGTGGTGGTGGTGGTGGTGG
>KI915040.1:22646664-22672710 GCA_000473445.2 Anopheles farauti
GTGGTGGTGGTGGTGGTGGTGGTGGTGGTGGTGGTGGTGGTGGTGGTGGAGGAACGATGCGAACAACTAGCACGGCGTCGACGGGTGGCAGCGTTTCCCTCACCGGGGACTACATGCTCGAGCTGAAGGATCTGCAGCAGAAGATCATGACGCTGCAGGACAACACGGAGCTGCAGCGGGTGGTGGAGATGATTGCGGCCACCGGGTGTTACGAGATTACGACCGCTACCTTCGACTTCGATCTGTGCGCACTCGATCGGTTGACGGTGCAGCGGTTGCAGGAGTTTTTCGCCACCTCCTGACAGTAGACGCTGCCACAGACGCTGTTAGAGGGGACGGACAAGGGTTTCTTTTCGTTGTTGTTGTGTGTTGTGGTAAGTAGTCCCGGGCGGAGGAAGTACGGCGGAAGAGCAGAGCGCGTAGCTTGAAACGCAGCAGTATGTGTTTAAATTTTACGCTTTCTACTTCAGTGATGAATACGCGTGGACTTTTTTGAGATTTTGTTTTTTTTTCCGCGTGTCGCAAGAACTGAGATTATGGAGGATTGTATGGGAAGATTTTAATTACTTCGAGATCGATATGATGATACGTTCATCCTTGACATTGTTCTGATTGGAGAGATTTTCTTGCCATGGGAACTAGAACGAATCTGCCCTTTGGCTTAACTGAAATCAATTTAGAATGACTTCCTTCCTTTTTTGATTCTGTTATGTGCATCAAGTCTCCTCTAGACGTGAGGGTAATGCATACACCGCTTTAGACAGACCATAGTTTGGGGAAGATAATTGTGTTCATATTTTCTTTTTCTAATTTTGGTTTTTGGTGCGATTTGTGTAATATTTACCAATTTAGCTAAGTAAAAATTCGCATAAATCGTAAGAGAAATAGTGATTTCACATGCAGTAGGATGCCGCGCGCCCCACTAGGTCCCTAGTTTTGTTTTCTTCTCATTTAGATTTCAGCAAACGTGGAACACACGTACACATTGAGCCAGGGCAGGTTTCCAATGCAGCAAAAGAGACAGTGAACGGTAGAAATATGCACAAAACGAGTGCATGGTGAACCAACCACCGACCCCAAATACGGTGGGTATGTGGGGTTGTGCACCGCTTTTGTATCCAACAACAAACCCGACCCGATATATTTGTAGGCATACTTTTGAAATTGTATCATATTTTCTTATGCTGTATCGATTTTCGTGTGGTCCTTCGTTTGCCACGCTCCGCAGAGAAGGTAATAATAAGAAGAAACGCATAAAGTACAAACGTGTTGGTTGTAAAAATAAATGGATAGCGACAAAAGCAGACGTGCGCCACTTCCACAGCTCGACTAACGTTAAGAAATTCGGCTTGGCTAATCTAAAACAAAAAAACGACTGGAACGACTCAAAAGCTTCATTTCGCATTGGGGTTTTTTAATGTTTGTATCCCGGATAGGTTCATTACATTTAAGATAATGAAAGCAAAGAAAAGAGTTATCGTAGTAAGCGAAGCTGAAATATATCTTTAGATAGTTGCGTTATTTTCGCCGGGAAGCTCCATGCAATGCAAGGTTGGCGCGATAACTTTGTTTTCTTCCTATACTTAAACCATCATTTTGAACAAAAATTGATTGATAGGTTAGAAGAAAAAAAAACAGCGGGAGTAACAAATTAATTATTTGAAATTGAACTTAGATAGCTAAAACCTACTGCAGTGTGATAGGCTCCTTCCTTTTTTCTCCTTCTATGTTATGTATTTATCTTTTTTGTTTCTATCATCGGTTGCGTTTGAGAACTAAACGTACCACATTAATGTTTTCAAATGCTTCTCGGAACGACGCAGGATGACGTCCTTTGCCTTAAACGACTTCCAGCACAACCGTCGTGCTTTGCTGGTGCGGTGTAGTAATTTAGAAATTATTCTCTCGCCGTCATACGTACTTTTTCCATTACTCAAAGAAGGAAAGCACCTTGTACCGTAGTAGTCGGACAGAAAAGCTAGGGTATGGCCGCCCGGGGTAGCATAGGCGTACGGTCGATAATCTCCTTTGTCACGCTACCAAGCCTTGGTTAGTCACCGAAATAGTTGTAAGGACTCGTTTTTTTTTGTGACAGCCGATCAATCATCAGGAGGGAATGTTTAGACATACGTAATTTATTGATGAATTTTGTCCCTCGATCCCTAATCTCGATCGCTCTCTCCTTCGCATCTTCCGCTCTATCCCTTTTTATAACTAATAGAATATTGTCATGGATAGCAGGGCAGGATTTAAGGATAAAACGCGATGGTTTGTACAGATAAGAAAACAACAGGGAAGTTCGTTATCCTTAAGGAGTAGAAAATTCGAAGAGACTGGGCCTGGTGGAGATTAATGTCAGTTGAAAGTGCTAATTTCCTCCCCCGTTTGGATGCGCCAGAAGCCTGCATAATAATTTACTCGATCATCACCGTTAGACCAAACACAATAGGACTGCAGAAAATATACGTAGATACATACATATATCACTTCAAACAATACTCTTATGCTATAGGAAGCGGAACTGATGCACGCCGTGAGCTAACCGAATAGAACGGAACAGTTAGTTTAACCTTTGTATTGTATTAAACAACCCGATAAGTTTGTTTTAAGTTGTTTTCCCTTTCCGTTAGACTTTCTATAAATTGTGTTACCAAAACCGTGAAGTAAAGCAGCTAAAGTTTGTAGCAAACGTAGTACGGTACGCGAAGTAGTCCGCTTTGCCGGACTGATTTCGTTCGAGTGTGTGTGTGCGTGTGTGTTTATGCGAGCGTTTATGTATGTTAATCCATTATTGCGAATGCGAATGAACTGAGCACATCACAGAACGCGGGGGTCCTGTAAATAGCGTAAAATGCCACAGTATAAAGTCTGGATATGTAACATACAAGCAGCATGATTGTACATACATGTATTGATAACTATTCATTGAAACGTTAGCCACATACGCTGTAAGGACTGTAGTATAAATTAATAAAGGAAAAGCAAACAATGGTCACGTAAACGCGGGCTATGAATTTATCAACAGGCAGTGAAAGAACCGACGATGGCAGCTGTGAAGAATCGGTGACTAAGTCATAACTACGAACTTATAATTTTATATGTTAATGTAATGAAATAGTTTTCCAGAGTTTAATTACCGTTCAATACCTGAAAACTAACCGAAGCATTGACGAATACAATGCCTACTACGTTTATTGCATCACGCGAACATGAATAGTTAAAACCGAAGACACGGATTTATGATTATGTATGGTTTTATAAATGAAGTAAAACTGTGTGGCATTAGTTTATTCAAACATGAAAGTACAGCTAAATTTAACATCATTATTAGAACGTCGCATCATAGTTGCTGGTTGTATCGATGGGTTTTCTGGTTTTGATCTTTTTTGGTTCTCGATACATCGCCCATTCGGGTTGCGGCTGATCTGGAGGCATAATCCACGTTGCAGGTGCCACACTGCTGGTACCGCTGGCTGAGTTGTTCCCCTTGCTCGCAACGACCGGCGCAACAGAAAATTGATCCCATGCCGAACGCACCGTCACAAGCTCATGCCAGCAGTCCTCCTGTGATCGATTTCCAATTCGCTGTCCACCCGTGGCTGCTGCAGTTCCAAATAACGCCTTACGCCAACGGTTCTCCCGTCGGCGACCCTCGTTAACTGCTGACTGGCGATTCAACTCGTCTTTCAGATTTTTTTCTTCTCTAACGCACTCGTTTAGCTTGCCTCTCCACTCAGCGATTAGCGAATGCATTTTCTTCTCGAACCGTTCCAATGTTTGCGGTTCCGTTGTTGGTGTTGCATCGGCGAAATGCCTTTGCCGATAAAGAAAAAGTGATTTTTCGAAACGAGTCAAAAATCGCTTCGCCCTAGCCTTTCTGCGTCGTACATCGTTCAGCACGGCAGTTTTCGTCTGCAGCTCGGTCCGTGCGATACGTTCCTGCTTCAGTTTTTCCTTCCATTCATCTTCCCAGCTTGATATTTCGCGTAAACGTTGCTGCCGAGCCGCTTCGTCAGTTTTACGCTGATTTTTCAGTCGCTCATTTCGACGCTTCTGCCATGCCCGTTTCTTGCGACGGACGGCTAGTTTAAGTGACAACTTTTTCATTATTTGTTCATCTTCGAACGGTTCCAGCAAGCTTAACAGTTTCGCTTTTAGATGTTCTGTGCGTTCTAGCTCATTTTGCCATTTTGTATCGTGCTCATCGTTTGCTTTCAAAAGCTCGTCCATAATATGCTTAGAGTGTTTCAGGTTTTCTAGTATTTGCAGCGCTTCGTGAAGATTGTGACGATGGAATGAAATATCCAACGCATCAGATGAGCATTTGCTTTTTGCCGGAACGTTTTCAACAATAAATTTAGATAAAAATTGGTGCACAATTTGCTCATCGAAAATGCGTAGCTGTTCCAGCAGTGTAGGATGTGGAAACGAATCATCTATTAGCGGAGGAGGCGGCTTCGTGACATCCATCTCGTTATGGTTGGGAGCAAACAATTCACTCCTAATTAGCATAAATCATACTATTACTTGTGAGTAGGTTAGGAAAATAGTAGTCTTAAAGCTATTTTTCTTGCAAATCAAATACATTCTATGCTGTAATCTTTTGGGGTAGATTAACTTTTGCGTCCTCTAGCGCTGTTAGTGCGGTCTGGTATTGTTCTGTCTCTTTCAGTTCCTCTTCGTTTTTCAGCATTTCAGAAAGTTCCTCGTGTGCTTTGGCCAAACTGTGCAAGGGAGAAGAAAGGGAGCCCAATGTTTCCCGAACATTGAAATTGTAGGCTACGGGGCATGTTTCAGGTTCGTACTCACCGTCGTTGACAATCCGGAATCATCATCATCGATTCTTGCAGCACTTCCTCCTGTTTTCGCAGCACATGGTCGTCGGAACCGGCAGCCTTAAGCTTGTCGATGCGGTTCTGCTGGGTAACGACTTCCTTCTCGTACACAACCTTTTCCTTCGACAGGCGCTTCACAACACCTGTTTTGATGGTTAACTGGCGTAGACGAGGATCGGACATTTCAGGTTTGCTAATACGCAGTACGTGTGGAGTGAATAGTAATACGAGGAATCACGGAGTCCGAAAAGTTGAAGAATTATGGAAAATCTGAATCTTGAACTAACAAAGCCGGCTTACTAGATACCGTTTCAACGGAGTATTATTACTCATCGTGCTGCGTCAAACATCGCAAACAGAAAGCAACGAATGACAGGCGAAAAAACAAATGCTTCAAAATTAAACTTGTTTGCAAAGTGAATGTGGCTTAAATTGATTAAAAAACTAGTAAGACATGTTTTTGACTGCATGTTTATTAAAACAGTAATAACTAATGAAATTAAGCATGTTGCAAAATTAGTCATCCACGCGACTCTGCTGTATCATTTACATCGTTTCTACGATTTGATTGTAAACAAAGCGCTGTCATATGAACCACATTGACAATTTGCATGTAAATTACAAATTCCGACGACACACCACGCGACGCATTGTGTATGTGGTGCATTGTGAAATAGTTTCGCTCCGTAAACTAATCCACTTTGAAAATGGTGCAAATCGAGGACAGCAAAGTGACCGCCATCGGCGATGTGCTAAATAATCGCGACCGACCACTCAAAGAACGCTTCCGTGCGTTGTTCACGCTGCGAAATATTGGCGGCGACCGGGCGCTCGAATCCATCGGCCGGTGTTTCGATGACGAATCAGCTCTGCTCAAGCACGAGCTGGCCTACTGTTTGGGGCAGATGCAGGATGTCCGTGCGATCCCGGTGCTGACTCGGGTGCTTGCTGACGTACGGCAGGAACCGATGGTGCGGCACGAAGCGGCCGAAGCTCTCGGCGCCATCGGGGACAGTTCCGTCGAGGAAACGCTCGTCAGCTTCAGCAAGGATCCGGTAGTCGAGGTGGCAGAAACATGTGAAATCGCGCTGGAACGTGTGCGATGGCTAAAGCGAAAGGATGAAATACTGAAAGATGACAACCCGTACGCATCTGTCGATCCAACGCCACCGTCCGCCACCAAGAGCGTTGAGGAATTGAAACGAATTTTGCTGGACGAGTCGGACACCCTGTTCAACCGGTACCGGGCCATGTTTGCCTTGCGCAACCTGCGCACGGAAGACGCAACACTCGCGCTAGCCAGCGGACTGAAGGGAAAAAGTGCACTGTTCCGGCACGAGGTTGCGTTCGTGTTGGGTCAGCTGCAGGAGGAGTGCAGTATACCGTTTCTGGTGGAAAATTTGCGTGACCCGACAGAGAATGAGATGGTGAGACATGAGTGCGCGGAAGCACTCGGAGCTATCGCGACCGACGAATGTACGCGTGTGCTAAACGAATACCTGCAGGACGAAAAGCGCGTGGTGAAGGAAAGCTGCGAGGTGGCTCTTGATATGTGCGAGTACGAAAACAGCCCGGAGTTCCAGTACGCCGACACGCTGGTGAAGGTGAACGAGGCATGATGTTCGGTGCGGTAAATGTAAATAACGATAAGAAAACGACACGAAACACTGTTTAAACATCGAAAGCTAGTATCCTCCGCTTTCACCACAAGTCTTGGCGTTTTTACTGTGTATTTGTTAATGATAAGTTGGCGAAAAAAAATCACGCGAAGTAATTCTATCACAATTCCAAAGTTCCCTCGTATGAATTTAATTATTATTATATCGAAATGTTGCTCTAAAATCTGTGCACAGCTATGAAACAATAGTTAATTATTGGCTTCATACCAACTGCTCGGAACCCCTGACGTCCTACTTTCTTTTCTGTCGACGTCGCGCGCCCACCTTTCCACCGGCGCCACTCGTACCGGCAGCAAACGAGGCAGCGGAAGAAGCAGCCGCAACAGCTTCGACCGGAAGCACCACCGTACCATCGACGAGCTCGTTTTTCAGCTCCGACCCGGCGATTGTGTTTTGCGCCTCCATGTAGAACATGAGATCACGTACCTGCTCCTTGAGTTCTACAATTTCCTGCTCCTTTTCCGTGCATTGTTTCTCGAGCGTGGTGAACTTGGTCTGCCAGGACACTTGATTCGCATGAAGCGTTTTACCGAACTGTTTCTCTTCCGCTAGTTCGCTCAGTGCGTTGCTCAATCTAGAACACGAAATTGCAACGATAAAACATGTGTTAAGTAATTTGACACCCCTGGCACTATATGAACTTTGTTTGCATGACTTACTTGGATGTTAGTTGTGTGATTTTCTTCTCCAAGCCATGTTTCTCCTTTGTTAGCGCGTGTAGCTTTACTTCAAGCTCTGCGGTTTTCTTTTTCGTCTGCTCGTTGTCTTCCTGCAGCTTCTGGCGCTCGCTGCCAATGATAGACTCGAGTCGAGCCATCCGCTCTTCATAGTAGTCGCGCTGCGCATCGAGCTGCGACGTCAGCAGGTAAGTAAACTCCAGCTGCATCGAGTCGATCTTTTCCTCGCCACCATCTCCATCGGGCGATTGCGTCGCGACGAGTTTTCCGTCCGATTTACTCTGCAACAGCCGATGCACGAAGTTGTCTCCCGCATAATCCCACACACGATTCGTGCCGAGCTGCAGTGCGTACGTGTGGTTGGTCGTGCGGTAGTGGGATGCCGCATGGCCTCCCTGATATCGGCCACACCCAATGTGGCCACAGATAAGACAGATCCACAGTGCCTCAGTTCCTTCGCACTCCATGCACACGGATTGTTCGGAAAGTTCCGGTGTCTGGACGCAGCGGCACACCGGACACGTTGAGTCTACCCATTTGTTTAAGCATCCCGCGTGAAACACGTGATTGCACAGGATCGTGAGCACACCGTCCACACTTTCGTCCATCCGTTCGAGGCAAACGGGACAGGACGGAAGCTCGGTGTGTCCCTGGGGTGTGACGCAGCAATCATCCAGGCCCCACTCGACGCTAGATACCCACACCGCATGGCAGAGCGTATCCGGCTCGAGACTGTTGTATGGTGCACCGTTGAACGTTTTGTAGAACTCAATCGCACCCTCGATGGTTCGGAACTCGAGCAGCACCATGAACTGGTTCGGAGAACCATCACGTAAAATTCGCACATGTTGAATCTCCTTCTGGCACGGCGCAATGAAGTTAAGGATATCGTGACAGTTCAACGACGATGGTACCGCAATAAGACAGAGTGTTTTCGAAACTCCACCTTCGGTAATATCTGCTCGTTCACTGCAAGGAGAAATTTATCATTTGCAAAAAATGTTTCAAGCCTCTTTACGTAACGAGCAAATTGTACTCACTTGCGCTTATACAGATGAAGGATGCCTTTGGTGACTTCAACGAACGGATTGCCGGAAAAGAAATTGATCTCGCCTAGGATCTCGGTCGCCGACGGTGGCACTTCATCCATCGGCGTCTGTTCACGCGAACTTTTTGGCAGGATGCCACGGTACTCGTCGACTACCGTGGCTCCTGCACCATCCATCAGACGGTTTCGGTAGCTTTCGATGGTAATTTTCTTCGGCTTCCGTTGGCCACGCATCTCGCGCTGCAGACGTGGATTATTGGGATGTTCGTTAGACACTGCACCCGCTGCCTCTGTGGAAGGGAAACCGCAACAACTGAAGAGATCCGCGGAAAGTGCTTAGATATCCCGACGGACACTACTAACGTCGGTTGCGAAGATCTGTTTCTACACTACGGCTATATTTAAAATGCATTGCTTACCATCGCCAACAATGCTACCACCCGTAGCTGCGTCATCGTTGGCGGATGCGGATTCCGTTGAGTCCAACATGACCGTCGACTGACTGCGACTTCGGTCGGCGACTAGTTCAATCTTTAGCAAACATAAAGAAACCAACGCAGACATTTATGGCTCACCCACGACCATAATCTAATTACTCCGGGAAATATGCAAAGCAACGGAAAAAGCAGACGAATCAAACACGCACTTACGATAGTGCGGAAAGGTCACAACTGTCCGTGTTGAACGCTGCAGTTACACTCTAATTTCCCAAAAGAACCCCGAGCTACACGGATATGGGTATTTCGGGAGGATGCCGTCTGTGTTTCTTTTTGAAGAAACGGGTCGATTATTGCACAAAGACGAGATGTGAGTGATACAATTTGTTTGAAGAAAAAAAAAACACAAACTGCAGAGAAGTAAGCTGCTGCAAGAATTTAATCTTACAAATCAAAACAAAGAAACAGCTAGAATGACAGTTGACATCGCTCTGTAAAAATAGAGCGAAATGCGATGTTTTATAGGGGACAATGTAAAGCAGACACTGTTTTTTAATTGTGTTAGCAAAGTTTGACCAAATTTAAATTGTGTAAGAACAAAATTATTTCAAACTGATTTTGTGCGGATAAACGTTGTACAATTATATTTCAAAACAAGGACATTTTGAATGACACGGGCGAAAACTTCGATCTCCTTCAACTGTCACAAAGAAATGGGCGAAAGCGGCACATCGAAAAAATTACCACCACCTCGACCCTTCCTGCACGAACGCGATCTGGGTGCGAAGGAAGAAAAATTTCTTTCCCAACTTTCGCAGACGGGACGGTTTTCCTCGGTTAGTTTTTCGGTTTCGGCATTTTCGTCCCTTCCGACAGTTCGCTTTTTGCGAAAGTAGTGTGCGGACGGTGAAACTATTAACGCAAAATGGAGCCTTATGATGTGATAGTGAATCAACCGGTCGTCATCGACAACGTAAGTATGCTTGGGTGGAAGAGTACACATATCGCGGAACGCTATGGGGGAGGAGCGCAGGTGGAAAGTAGCTTGTAGGTGACGTTCGAGAAAATGAAAACCTGCAATCGTACGTTTTGGATTGGGAGTGCTGCTTCCCCTCTACCGGGTTATTCGATCGAGGGATGGAGGGAAGCATCGAGAGATGGATGCAGGTGGAGAGACGATGACAAAACGATGACTGATACACCTTCCGCAGCTCCGTTGACTCCCTAATGAATGCTACGATGAGAAACAGATGACATCACCGGTCGGAATACAGAGTCCGTTTCTGTTCCGAATGATGTGTATTTATTCCTTCCAGGACGATAGTACTACACGGCAGCATCGTATACTTTGTTTTGCAATGTCAAAACCCTGCTTCACTAGTAGCGCGATTTCGATGAGCCATATCCAATCGAACACCGATGCATCCGCAGATAGTGCTCGGTAGGATTCGTTAACTGTGAAAAGCTTCTCTTTAAGGGACGCTTGAATTCTGGCAACTGTTGCAGGAGGCCCGTTCTGTCTCGATAATAGTCGCGCTGCTGTTGACATCGCAAGTAAAACTCGTCCACTTCTGCCATCCGATAGCGATTAAACACGGTTAAATTTGGATTCGGAGGCAATACTGCGGCCAGTGTGCGACGAATCCGCTTCACACGTTCTGGGTACATTTGGAGAAATCGTTTCTAATTTGTTTCTGGTGATTTCGTTTAGGGTTCTGGAATGATCAAGGCTGGCTTCGCTGGCGATCACATACCAAAATGCCGCTTTCCCAACTAGTGAGTACATTTTGCCTATGTCGACTTTGATGTGCAGAACGTAGCAGTGCAGTATGTTTAAAATTGTTTTTTCCCAACTACATTACAGCATGGGACGACCGAAGCATGTGCGCGTGATGGCCGGTGCGCTGGAGGGTGATATGTTTGTGGGACCTAAGGCGGAAGACTACCGGGGGTTGCTGAGCATTCGCTACCCGATGGAACACGGTATCGTGACGGACTGGAACGATATGGAAAAGATCTGGACGTACATCTACAGCAAGGACGAGCTGTCCACATTCGCCGAGGAGCACCCGGTCCTGCTGACCGAAGCACCACTAAATCCACGCAAAAACCGCGAAAAGGCGGCAGAGATCTTTTTCGAAACCTTCAACGTTCCCGCACTGTTCGTGTCCATGCAAGCGGTGCTGAGTTTATACGCGACCGGACGCGTTACCGGCGTGGTTTTGGACTCGGGCGACGGTGTAACGCACGCAGTGCCCATCTTCGAGGGTTTCGCGATGCCACATAGCATCATGCGCGTAGATATTGCCGGGCGGGACGTGACGCGGTACCTCAAGACGCTGATCCGCAAGGAGGGCTTCAGCTTCCGTACGACCGCCGAGTTTGAGATCGTGCGGTCGATCAAAGAAAAGGTGTGTTCGCTGGCAACGAACCCGCTGAAGGAGGAAACTGTCGATACGGAGAAGACAAAGTACGTGCTGCCGGATGGGAATGTGCTCGAGATCGGACCGGCATGTTACCGAGCCCCGGAGGTGCTGTTCCGCCCGCACATGCTCGGCGAAGAGTGCGAGGGCATCCACGAGGTGCTGATATACTCGATCCAAAAGTCCGACATGGATCTCAGGAAGATGCTGTACCAGAATATCGTGCTGTCTGGTGGGTCGACGTTGTTCAAGGGCTTCGGCGATCGGTTATTGTCGGAGATTCGGAAACACGTCGCGAAGGATATGAAAATCAGGGTAGGTGATGCGGTCACAGACGGACAGGCCTATGACGGATGCACTAACTGGCTTTTCTTTCACAGATCGCTGCCCCACAGGAACGTATCTACTCCACGTGGATGGGTGGCTCCATTTTAGCCTCTCTCGATACATTCAAAAAGATGTGGGTCTCGAAGCGAGAGTTCGACGAGGACGGTCAGCGGGCGATTCATCGGAAAACGTTCTAAAGCGTCACCGGTCACCGATACGACACTACTTTAGTTTGGCAGCAGTGTTTCCGTGTGGAGAAGGGGCGAACCAGGGGCGACAGCGCGAAAGGTAAGGACAGTTCTAAGAACGGGCAAAACAAGGAGATAATTTTAGCACGATTTCGGGCGTAGCTGCTTCTCTCAGGGACCGTTGAGGTTCAGGATCAAGATGCTGATTGTTTCGAACGGAAGCTTCCCGATTATTTACGCGCACCAGGACCGGGAGTCCTCTGAGTTGAGATTTATTACGAGTGTTTTTTTTTTATATATCCGATCCGGGTGATGCATAAAGGCATTTTTCGAGCGTACGTACTGCATAGGTTCTAATGTAATGTAAGCTACAATCAGCAACTGTTCCCCTATTATGAGCGTTAAACGACGAAAAGTGTTCAGCAAAAGGTTTATAGTAGCGGACATTACAAAACCAAAATCTCCGTGCTTTCCGTGTGCTTTTTGTTGCATGTGCTGTGCACGGCTTGGATAGGTAGCTTTTACACTAAACCGCTTACGAATGTGAGCGTCTTCCTTACGGATAATTGATAGCGATCATCTGGACAGGCCACATGTAGGATATTTGAACCCACATCGGGTGTAATGTGTTTTTTTAAAGCTATTTGCGTTTTTTCTTCTGTTGTGAGCGTTTGCGTGTGTAAAGTACGACTGTTGGAGCACGGAGAGCTGTAATACGTTTGAAGCACAACGAAACAAGACAGCGCTTGCGAATTGTATTTTATGTTAAAAAAGTCATGCACAATACGTCCTCTATTAACCACCGTTGAACATCTTCATCCTTGTGCGAAATGCAACGATCCTTCATTCCAACTGAAACTGCATAGTGCGATGTGTGCAATGTGTGCTTCCCTTGTGTTTTGATCATTTTGATTTTAATTCGTACGCTTGAATCTGGAATCGCACAGCAATGCCTTCTAACACTTCTTATTCGTACTGTTTCGTCAAGCATTAACACAAATTAAGTTATAACTTAGTAATTTATACTCAATAACTACCCAATTAATGAGAATAAAACCAACACGTGGGTGCCGTTGCCGCCAGTAAAACCAGAGTGTACCAGACGACGATTGCGTAAAGGCAAAACGGTTACACCGTTAAATGTGCAAAAATGAATGAATAAAACCGAAGTAAATACAGCACACGCGAACATAACATCAAACAGTGCGCCGTGGCACCCCCTATCCTTCTCCCATTATGCATAGATATTATATTATTAATTATTAGTACCAGTAAATTGCAATCCGAAGTTGGTACTAGACTCGCTAACTAAATCGCGGACGGCAGGCTAGAAAAAAGAAGAAAATCGATGAAGGTACGCGGCCCGATGGTACTTATCGCTCGGGTGGTTCGACTCAACGTGCGATGGGACCAGTGGTAGGCAAAGTGATGGACATGGTAATTGCAATACGTGTACGAGAGGAAATATATCGAACGGGAAAGTAAACAAAAGTGCGATCTGTTCGAGACTGTCAAGCAGTTAGCTGCGAATAGAAAATACGAGAAACTTTATTAACGATTTTTCACTTTCAGGACACTTGCATCAAAGACGCCTATGCATCTTTGGCGCCGAACCATCGTGTCAACGTTTAGCAGTATATGTTCGTTGTCTAGTGTTGCATTGAAATTTCCCGCGTGAAAATGGAAACCGCGTTAGTTTCTCTTCAAGGCATTACGTTGGAGCAGCGCATACACCGAATACGCCATATTGAGAGTCTGCAAGACGGTTAAATTGATGGATTTTATCCAATGGAATTCGACGTTACAGTGTAACACATACCGTGCTGTAGGCTTGAAGATTGTAGTTAAAAAAATAGTACGCTTTCAGCGTGAGCGGACTGTTCAGGTGTTGCAGCAGCATGCGCAGAGTTTTCCGTTCCTTCAGCCGCATACTGTACCACTCGGAGCTGTATATGGCCACCTTGAGAGCATCACTTTTGCGTGTCACCTCATTACCGAAACGGCAGGGCAAGAACATTTGAAACATCATGGCCAGCATGTAGAACAGGTTCTGTAAAGCCGTCAACTCCGACAAATTGAACTGAAAGTATGCACGCATTTCATCATTGTTAAGTCATTAGTAGCGCATGCTTCAGGAGCCGCAGCTTACCATCGATGAGGCTTGAAAGGCGGTCGCACAAATGACCAAGCCACTGGCGCTGAACTGGGCAAAGAAAGCCGGCGAGTACAGCTCCTCGATTTCTCGAACCATTCTGAATTGCATGGGGAAAGGAATAGTTTCTGTTAAATCGCCCCATTACCATCCAGTTTCTTACCCACCGATGTATTTTCTGGTAGTGTTTCGTAAGACCCACGAAAGACTCCTCAAACTCTTTTGAGGTGCCCAGCATTCGGAACCGCTTTCCGATCAAATCCAGCTGAATTCCGATAGTTCCTAGCAGGTAGCAAAGCTGCACATCGATCGCAACATTGATCAGCATGTGGAAGTACATGCCAAGCACCTGGTACCCGAAGATGATACCGAAGTTGACCCGTTCCGTGGGTCCATACTTAATGCCGAACATCCAAGGGAAGTACGGCATGCGGTAATCCTTTTGCAGGAGATACAACAGCGAGCTTCCCACCGCCAAATGTGCGGTCAGCATGTACAGCTGAAAGTAGTAGTTGATCTCACCGACACCTTTCCGGTGTAGCTTTTGCTCCGCCTCGTCCAGCGGGTGGAAGTCTGCACCGCGTGTTAGCTGGTACAAGTTGCACAGCTGATCGAACTTGTAGTAGGTGATGAGTGCCTTCAGCAGCATAACAATCTCAGTGAAAACGATGTACATGATGTACAGCATCAGCTGCTCGAACGTTTGCATCACGAACATACTTAGCAACAGTGTGAACAGGTACACCCCGATCAGGGCGACGAAGAACGTGTACCGATACGCCCGGTACAGTGTAGTTGGTTGTTTTTCGTTGTACAGACCACAAATCTTCCAGATCCAGACGGTCATCCGGACGGCGAAAATGTAGCCCTCCCATTGATATTTATCGCTGCTCACCGTTTTCGGTGACTCACTTGGCATCTTGTCTGGTCTAATCAACTTCCTGTCTAAGACTACTTTTACTGACAGTGTCACCAAACGATTTATAATTTTCTTAGTGTAACAACAAGTCTCCGACATTTCTTTATGGCGGTTTTAAACGCCGCTAAACGATTGGGCGTGGCTGGCCAAAACAAAACACCCCCTGTTTCAAGAAAGGTATTAAATAGTGATAACTAAGCGGTGGAGAAAGTGAAATGATGGCCTAAAAATAGCATGTTTAAGAAATGACAAGTCAATGGATGGATGGAAAATATTTCCAGTAGTTTGTTTAAAGGATAAGTATTTAGCATACATCTATCGAAACAGCTTCGACTTATACAAGTTTAAAAAAGAGTTTGCATCAGGAACACCTGGTTGATTATGAATACGTCCATGTAAGGATGATCATGAAGAATAAAAATATAGGAAATATAAACAAATTAATAAACATTATTCTTCATTCCTTTCATTCATTCATTCAAATAAATAAATAAATAAATTCCATTCCATTTCGTATTTGGAGTTTTTGCTGTTATATTTCTGACCAAAATCATAAAGCCTAAGGATTCTTCTTTCAGGTACAACCAAGAATTGATAATTTGAAACTGGTTCAAACAGCGCATTTTTCAGTGGCTCCCTAGTAAATTTCAGGCAGTACTCGTTTCACCCATGGAAACAAAACGCATAACTAAGGATTTTTTCCAAATTTAATTACTGAAATAATGAGCGTTGTGTGAAGGGCGTTTGCTAAGAACCCTATAATTTAGATCCCGCTGTGCGTTGACCATTTAATCGTCTCGCTAGAGAGTCACTAAGTCAGTCTGTGTTCGCAGGTCTTGCCTGAAAGTGTCCTATACACCAGCAGTAAAAATGTACGATACTGGCCGCTTTATTTTCCCCATGCGCTTTAGCATGTGGGCCTGGAAGTTGTGCGGCATGTTCAACGCACCCGTTCCCAAAACTCTCGCCTACCGTGTCTATTGCTACGTGTTTTACGCTTGCATCATGGCGATTTATCTGTTCGCGCTGATGTTGAACGTGTTCGTGCCGCAGCCGTTCGAGCAGCGCGTTTTCTTTATCATGTACATCTTTCTGACCGAAACGGCCATGATCCTGAAAACACGCACCATCTATCGCCGGTTCGACACCGTCTGGAGCCTGTACGAAACCACACTCGGGCCATCGTTTCAGCCGCGCGACGAGCAGGAACGTGAGCTGCAGCACCGAACTCTGCTGGTGTTCAACCGGTGGTACTACATATACATCTTTGTTAGCCACATGGCCGCATTTGGCACCGGCAGCCATCTCCTGAGCTCCGAGTATAGGATGCCGTTCTTTCCGTGGTTTTTCGGTGTACCGTACGGAGCGGATGCACCCGTCGCCTACTACACTATTTTCACCTACCAGTGCTTCGGGATGTACTTCCACATGCTGCTAAATACGGCTGGTGACACTCAGCTGTGCTACCTGCTGCAGATGATTGGCATCCAGCTGGATCTGCTCGCGAAACGATTCTGCCAGCTGGGTACGTCGGAAGAGTTTGAACGTTCGTTCGTGCCGTTGGTACAACATTACAATAAAATACACCGGTAAGTTCCGGGGAACCTCGTTGCAGGAAGTCTGGCTTTACGGTTGATACGGTTCGCTTCCTCAACCATAGCATGCTGCGCCGAGTGGAGAACCTCTTCTCACTAGCCTACTTTGTGCAGTTCAGTGTCAGCGGCCTTGTGATCTGTGCATCGGCCTATCAAGTAGCGTCTATGGTACGCACCATACTCTAACACGCGTTTGCTTGCAAACTAATGTCTATTTTTGGTGTTCCAGCTAAACCTGAACGACTTCAGCAAGCTGATGAACGTGTTCTACATGATGTCCATGACAATGCAAATCGGGCTTCCGTGTTACTATGGCAACGAAGTAACGCTCAAGAGCTACGCACTGACGAACGCCATCTACTCCTCGCGCTGGTACAGCATGAAGCGCAGCAATAGGAAAAGTGTGCAAATGTTTCTCATCCGCACCAATAAACCGATTGCCGCCACGGCTTTTAAATATTTCAACTTTAATCTACCGGCTTTCACCACGGTAAAGTGTTTCTCGTAAACTTTACGAGTGTTATAAGCTTTTTAAAAAATCCAAAACATTTTTATTCCAGATTCTCAACATGGCGTACTCCGTGTACTGTGTGTTGCAGCGTAAAGCAAAAAACGTTTAATAAGCTGAACTGGTTTTGCAATTTTCGTATTGGTGGATACATTTTCGATCGAAACTGTATTCAAATCACTTTTCAATGCAAGCTATTTATGGCGAGCTGTTTTAGAATAAATTAATGTGTTCTTGTCTCTATGTTTACTCTCCGTTGCGTTACTGTATCGCGCATCATTGACATATAAATTTTAAAACCACGATAGCGTATGAAGATTGATAATTACAAGCTTTCATACCATTTTAACAGGTTGTTATTAGCGGGGTTGACAGATTTGTCAAAAAAAAAGCATTGTACTATCAATCTGTAATTAAAGGTAATTAGTGTACACCTGTCCTGAACGAATAAATTATCCCATCCGTCTAAAACGTCTTTCTTATTTATTTTTGAATATCACCTGCAGTTCACTTTCGTCCGTGTTTCGCTCCATACTTACGTGTTTTTGGTGGTAACGCCGGGATTCGAATATTATTGTATCGCAACCCCTATTTCTTTGTAGAAATAATTGTTCTTTATGGCAACGTCACACATTCACTACGACCCCTGTATTTATATTCCTTTAATACTTTAGACTCTTGTTAACCCTAAAATTGCGCTCACTTAATTTCACCGACGGCAAGACGGCTTGCTTTCACAGTCCTCTTGTAGTTGCTTCGAGTCCCAAACCGGGCCCGACGTCGTCCATGTGCTTCACCTCCATTCCGTTGATCATGATGTTCACCACGACCGTGGCAAGGTTGAGACCGAGCGAAAAGTTCTGCACCGCGTTGGCCGTTTCGCGCGACTGTTCCTTGTTAATGTTGTAGTTCGCCAGCAGAATGCAGGCAATGCCCTGGGCGATCTGATTTCGAAAGGTCGAAAGTTTAGTTGTCCGGGAACGGCAGCCAGTGCAATCGTGAACGATGGAGGTAAAAGTGTGCATTTTATAACCAAAAAACGTGTGTAAGTATGTGCAACAAGTTTCTAATTTCTCAAACGCTGTGCTGAGACTAGCTCTAGCTCAGTTATGTATGTACGGAACAGCTGGATCGAGCCCAAAGTTCATCTTAATGACGTCACAGAAGAGAGCCACCACGACGAAACCAAGCGAGAAATGATTCAGGATGTTGGCGACTTTTCGTTGCACCTCACCACCGTGTAGGTTGACCAGGGTTAGTATAACCGCCAGTAGAGCAGCCGAAACCTGTACCGCAATGACCGAGTTAGTATGCAATCACCATGTAGTCATATTAAGGATGTCGGGTTTGAAGTGTTATCGTATTTATTTGCGTTTTTTTTTTATTTTTTTTATTCAAGCAATGCAGTCCACGCCACACGTCCCGCGGTCGGGTGGTAATGATAAGTGATGGACTGACGTGTCCTTTCTACTTTCTATCGATGTTCAACGATGCTATCATCGGTTGTGGCGCGGCATGCGTCGGATGCACTTGGTCAAGCAGCCGTAGCGGTTGCGAAGAGTATTCGATCCCGAAACCCGATATGATGACATTGATCAGTGAGATGACAAATATTAGCACCAGGATGATATCGTTCAGCACGATGGCGGCCGTTTGGTCGGGTTTGCGGTTGATGTTTAAGCTACCGATCACCACGAACAGTATGCCGACCAGCATCTGCGGGATTGCGAAGAAATGAAGGGGATATGAAGATGGCTGACGGGCACCGGAATTCGGTTCGGTGGAAATGTGGATGTGGAAATGGGGATGTGGAAATGGACCGGTGCGTGGAATGGAGGAAGTGGCCGGTGACGGTGGGAGCATACGTGTGTTCGTGGTGTCAGATTTCACATTTCCGGGCACGTGTTGTAGGTGGTCTTTTGTGCAACACAATCCGGAGTTGTAATTTCCCCCGAACGCCCAGCACCGGAGAATCAATTTCTTCCAAAACGCTCCGTAGGAAAAGGCCGTAAAAGAAAGTTCACCCTATTCGGGATGATGATTCTACTGGACATACGTGAACGGTTCAATGGATAAGCGAAAAATCGATCAGAAATCGATGAATAGAACTCTAATCATCACGCAATGTATGGTCACGATGGAACGAATCGCCGGGGACATACATCCAAGAGACTAATTAAGAGTGTCGCTCTCCCTCGACATAACCTCACAAACGAAGGGAGAAAGCCGATTTACGACATCAAACGCTTGACCAATTGACCAACGGGACAAAAGGGCGAACAATTGTTCTTACATACGCGTACGCGAGCATTAGCTTAAGCAGTGTGGTCCATCTTATTCGAGCGTATATTTCAGTATTTTCGGATCGAACGCGGATATGAGTAAGTTCACCATGGCAACCAGTACGGCTGCTCCGGTGACGATGTAATTGATCACGTTAGCCGACCGATGGTACTCGGGTAAGTGCAGTCGACAGTCACGCATGAGACTGAGGCTTAGATTCAGCACTCCCATCACGATCTGACCGGAAATTGTAGGACAGGATCAGCGCCGTGTTACCATCATCATTACCACCGCCACCACGACCACCACCGACAACCGCGACCCACCCGGGACAGAGGATTTAGGTATGGAATGAGGAGCATGAGGATGGAATATTAGCAAAAACTGTGATTCTACTCCTGAGCTCAGTGGGCAGATAATCAACGATGGATTATCCGCGAACCGTGAACGTGAGGGGTGGAGGGTGGGAGGTTTGGGCTCACCTGTAGGATGATCGAGATGCTGATTAGCGTCAGCATCAGACCGTAGAACTCGTGCTTTTCGCCAACCTGCAGGATGTACTTCAGCTGGGACGCGTTTGCTGTCAGCAGCGCAATGTCCAGCATGCCCTGGGCGATGGTTTTCTTCGTCGCGTATCGGTTGGCATCCATGGATTTGAGCTGTGGATCAAAGAAACACGGTGGCCGCCGCCCCGCCGAGAGGATTTGTGAGATAATCGGGAAGATATGGTGCAGTTGTCGCTAGTAGTTGTGCTAGTTGTAACATAAAATCGTCTCAGTCCAAGAGGATGACTGTTGATGTGTCACCGTCACCTCCCGGGGTGTGCGTTGGCAGCTCATCTCTCGGGAAGTCAATGCAATTAGGCATTCATGAGCTTCCAATTTGGTGACTGGCAGAGCGCCCTCCGAAGCGGACGGTGGTTTAGTTTTAATGCTAATTTCATTAAGAAATCGTGCGTAACACGTCGTCGGCCTCGGTGGCAGTTGGCAAACGGAGCCAATTAAAAGTAGAAGTACCTTATCGTGGTATCACGGCACTACACAGACCCAATGGGGGACGTGCGAAAGAGGCAATTTATAAATGTAGCAAACACGAAAAAAGCTACCCTTACCCTAGCGGGCAGAGAGAAAAAAAAAACTGTCCCACTTCCCTTCGGGACAATCCCTTCCGGGCCAATACGAGGCACACCCTCGGATTCGCTCCGATGGCAAAACAGTAAACGTCGACCGGATTACCGTCACTTCCCGTTGGTGACACAGCACGGAAAAGATGGAAAGGTGGCGGGAGGGGATTGTAAAACCCAAAAATTGCACGCTAACGATTCCGTTCGCACTAGGGTGACAAAGCGTTGGTTCCGGCAAGGAAGATTGCGTGCACTGAAAACAGGGAATAGTTTCGATGCGTTGAAGCGAGACATTTTTGTGAGGCTGGGCCAGGATGCAACGTGCTTATACGGTGGCACTGTGGTATTAATGGAAATTGTCCAAACATGATCGGGCCGGTTGCGAGGATAAGTATTGTAATTTCTGTTTGTTCAACAACATATTGTTTAACGATAAAATTCTATATTGATTAGATGAAATGAGAATCAATCAATGTTTAGTATGTTAGTGCTAGAATTTTCTAACTCGACCTTCAGTTTTATGATGCGTGCTCGATTTTTGTTGCGTTTCTGCCCAAAAGGTCATGTAATCAAACGGAAAATTGAAATCGTTCGCGCCATGTTTGATTTCCTTAGGTCAGTGGTCGTCAAGCAGATGTGATGTTGCTATTCGACTGTTCAATTTTTTAAATAATCTTCTATGGATTTTCCTTTTTTTCTAGATGAACATTTATAACACATAAAATTTTTTTCTGGTGCTTGATGTAAAAAAAAATCTAATTTTTGCAAAAAAATATGTTGATTCACGTTAAAAAGCTATGTATAAAAAAGGTTTGCCGAGCCCTGGTCTTTAGGTGGATGGATAGGATTGTACCGCTGCGCGTATTCCGTGTAGGGAACGGGCATGTCTTGTAATAACTGTTTCCCCTTTCTCAACACTGTCATAATGCAATTATAAACCTCGATTATAGATTCCTCGGAACGTCGGGTTGACAAAAAGAGTGCGAGACCGGATTACTGCGAAGAGAGGGTCCTCGTAGCAGGAAGGGATGTGTGGTGTGTGCAATCGAAACACACACGCAAATTCACATCCTCCGGGGAGAGGCAGAGGGATCGTGGAAAAGAATTTAATCTATACTTCTGCCCTCCTTCTTCGTCCCTTTTCCCCCCGTTGAAGGGTTGAAACATCTCGGTTAGATTGTTGGTACAGATTCGTAGCAGGCTCTGATTTTAATCCTACTTACCACCGTCACTTAGCTTCTTCGGCGAGATGATTCGACTTTTCACTGTACGTAACGTTACCGATTGGCCGTTGTTTTCTAAAACTGTCCCTTGGCACCTCTGATGTCGGTGGCAACATATCGAAGGCATAAAAAAAACAGTACTGCACAAACAACCACTCGCTTGTTCATCCGGGGAAAGTGTGACAAAGAATCAAACTAAAGTTTGATCAAAACACCGATCATGTGCTTTCCAGCAAATCCCGTCACCCTGCTGCTCCCTGCCAACACTACTCCGGTGTCAGATGACGTGCGTACGCACCTTTAGGGTGACACACAGGCACCACCCCAAACGAGTGTCCTTTATACAAACGGCGCGAACGTAATTTGATCCATCGGGTTGGTTTGTGTGCGTGTGTCGGTGCTTTGCCGCAAGAAGACGTTTTAGCGGGGCCCGTAAGATGAACGATAAAAAGCGGGCGTTAACCATCAAAACCAATGGTTCCGGTGGCTTCGGAAGGACCCATCAAGGTGACGTGAAAAACCTTAGGGCGGCCCAGCACCGAGGTCGCAATGTTTTCCCCTCCTGCATTTCAGTCAAAAGCACCCAGATATGCATCAGTGACGGCTTTCGGTGGACCAATATGAATGCAAACAAAACATGCTCGAGCAGAACGATCCCGAGCATATTAATGTGGCAACCGTCGTCGGTAAGGGTGAGTCGTCGATTGATTGGCACACGGTCCGAGCTTCGAAGGGGAAAGCAACCCGTGTCCCATTGCACCTTCAGCGTTAACGGTGTGAATTTATCGAGATTCAGTGGTTTGCTTCACACCGCTGCTGCAGATGTTGATGAACATTTGAAACGAAATCTTTTAAGTATGTTTTCGGCGCTACGATTTAGCTCAGTCAGCCAGAACCACACCGTCAAACCGTACAGGTGAGTGCATCAACGGGCAACGATACGGTTCAGTAGGTTTGATAGGAAGGTAGGAACCGAAGTAGATCAGGAGGAAGATGCTTCCAGTCAGAAGTAGGAGTTCTCATTAACGACGAAAATCAATATCCTTGGCGTTGTATGGGCAACCGTGGTGAGACTAGGTACCGCACTATAAATATTCAAAATGCAGATCATCACCATCATTATCGGGAAAGGCGAAACGTTCCCCGGCTTCGCACAGCTCACACGTGTTTACTTTTCCCATCCACCGTTTGCGACCACACGGTAACTGTTTGATGCACTGCCCACGCATCCTTGTTATGTTTGTTGATTCCGTATTGATTTTTTCCGTATCGTAAATCGATCTCGCACATTCTCGGCTTTTCCACCACTGGTACGAATTGTTTCGGAACCTTTTTTTTCGGCTGCAACACTTACAACACGATCACTTTCTCCAATGCCGCCTCCGGTTGATGCGGGTAGAATCGATGCCATCGCCATGCTGGGACGATTGTTTGGTACGCCACTGCAATTCGAGCTGTTTACCGCGTGACCGTCTCACCACCAGCGTTTACACCAACGCAACCAAGCCGAGCAATTTGCAACTAAGCGCGCTGGACCGACCGCCGGAGGCTTTTTATCAACCGTGATGCTTCCGGAACGCACGGCACAAGCCGTACAACGTTGTTGCTTCGTGCGTGCTCCGTTTCGGGCTGTCGAAGGATAGCTCCATTCGTAATCCTTTGGAGCACCATAAGGTAGAGCTCGCAGCCCCGAACACGGTTGGCATGGTAACGAGGCAAAATAAAACAAAGCACCTTAGACGTCTCGTGAGGCTCGCACACATCTGCGTGGCATGGTGGCGGTGCATATTGCGTGCGATTGGCTAGTGTACCGCACCGCGTGTCTGAAATGTGTGAAGGAACCGATTCCTTTTTGGATTGCGCTTCGTGCCGAGTTCCTCAGGTTCAGGGCAGCAACGTGCGTTCGGTAAGGGCAAGTCAATGCACTGTGCTCGTATGCATTTTCCATATGTGGGGTTGGGAAATAGAAGGGTGAAAATCCTTTTGCAGGCAGGCAGGTGTCTTGGAGAGCTTGATTGCCGGATTTAGAAATTTCATGTGGGAGAGAGGGGTTGAAGGAGCGAAAGGGTGGGACAAGTACCCTAACGTTAGAGCAAATCGATCAAATCGGTTGTTGCAAAATGGTTAATGGGTGCAAGTTTGGTTATGCTAATGAGATTTTTTGAGAATTAAAGGTCGCACACCATTCGCAGGGATATACAACGCTTAACATTATTTCCATTTCTGATTTCACCTTAAAAATACAACTTCCTTCATTATCCATCTCGGCGCATGTTTTCACATGATTTAAAAGAGTAAATTTTATGAATGTAAAGAGGACAAAAAACACGCAACGGTCAAATTCTAAATAAATATATTGCTTTTGATTCCCCAAGGCTGCTTACAACCCTGCAAACAATTGACAACTAGTTCGTTAGCGTAGGGTATGTTCCAGTAGACTGAAAAGGAATGAAGAGCGCAATAGATGGGTGTGTACGCGGAAAATACCAGAAAGTAAGAATGTGTGTTTATTTTCCTATTGATAATTCGAGCGCGGATACGTATGTAAAGCTACCCAGCAGGGAACATATCACGTATACACTAACTCATCTTTGGGGTTCAGGCTTTTCAAGAAATATGTATCAGATGATTTGTATCACCGGATCGTTTGAAAAAAGCTAAAGCCACGGTGTATCCGCCACTCTTAATAACGCAAGCAATAAAAAATCCGCGGCAAATATATTACACACTCATATACAATAGCGTGTGTATGATCAACCGTCTAAAGTTTCTTTCGCTGGGCAAAATGTAACGCAGCTGTCATATTCGCTGTCAATATTGTTGGCCGGGAACTGTCAAAGAGAGACTTTCCGACAGTGAAGGAACGTTGCTGTGTCGTCGTTCGTCGTCTCGTCGTTGGTTTCACTCACGCACAGCAGCGCGAGGAGCCGCGCGACCTTTCCTTTTTCCTTTTCCGTGCGTGCAATAATGAAATACTTAATCTCGTTCGTGTCACGTTGGTGGTAAAACGGTGTCCAAGAAAAAATCTCAAACCATTTCTGAAAGGTGCTACGAGAGCGCTGCCGTCAATAAAAAGCAGAAGAAGCGCGAAGACCCACAACGTGAGGGAGAAGAAATTGGCTCCAGAAAGCCTGCCGCAGGAGTGAAAGAGAAGGTGGTTGACGTGCGTTTGTGTGTGTGTGTGTGTGTTCGTTCGCGTTGGGTGCAAGCGAGATCGGTAAGGAATTCTCTGTCTCGTCTGGTGCGGGAGGATGATGTGCCCAGTGCGTATGAGTGCGTGTGTGTGTGAGTGAAAAGCACGGCTCAGGTGGTAGCGTGCCGACGTGTGGTAGCGCTCGCGTGTGTGTGTGTTTGTGTCCGAAGGAATTTTTCGGCGCGACAGCCAACAGCCGCCACTGCAGCAACAGCAACACTGTTTCTCTTTTCTCTTGCCGCCAGCATGCCTTCCTACTTTGGCACATGCAATTTATGAGCTAGCCATCTTGTTTGCCCCCGTGGCTGCTGAGGAAGGCAAATCCTTCATTCGATGCTCTACGAGAGTGTTTTTATGTGGCGTTGTTCGGTCCCTAGCGGGTAGCAGAGGATGCGGGAAGGTGCCGCACTGTCGCTCTGATTGTATGGTACTATGTCCTCCCGACAGAAAGCGTGGACGCATCCACACGGAACGCACATCACCAGCTAGCAGCAGCAGCAGCGGCAGTACGAAGAAGAAGGTGAAGAGAAACGAGACGGTGGAAAAAAGTCGTTCTTTTTTCTCCTTGTTCACCAATAGTTGTTTGCCGACCGTCCGTTTCGTGGCCGCCACCGCTGCCGTCGTCTTGGTCCGCACAGCGGGTTGGTGGTGGAAAGTCAATGCGCGCGATAGCTGACCCCGGGGTGGGTGTTTGGTTCCACATAATCCAGCCAGCCGCCGCAAAACAAGCAGGCAAGCAACAGCTCACCATCGCTTCGTGCGGAAGAAAACCCACGTCTAGAAGCGCAACCGGAGCAGAAGAACGTGCTGATCTTCACCTACCATCGAGCATATGCTCCAAGGGCAGCATCGTCGTGTAGGCGTAAAGTAGCTATAAGTGGAGAAAGGTTTTTGTTAGTAAAACGCACGGTCCGTTCGGTGATGTCGCCGTGTGGCGCTTAGTGGCGTTTAGTATCCCGATTGTGCCGAATTTTCCCGATCGTTTGTCGGCTGTACGAGTGTGCGTTTGTGTGCGTGTGTGTGCGTGTGTCGTCTGATTGCTCGCTATGCTGGCAAATAGCTTCGATCGACCGGTGGAAATGATCATCATCTTCCGGCAACACACGTCCCGTGTGCATCTTCAAGCAACCTGCAACGAATTTTTTATGTGAAACTCTTCATCGGTTCAAGGGAGTCTATCGAAACTCTCTACATCACCTGAACTGTTTTGTTCCAACGGCATCGCTCGGGCAACACCAGATAAAACTTCATTTTTACAGGTATTGGTCGAACTGGTCAAACAGTATCGCTTTCCAAGTGTGCTTTGATTTACGTTATCCATTTTCACCGCCGTTGCTGAGGTACATGCAACCCTCTTTTGCTGTTATTAGACGAGGAAAAATAGTGTCAGATGGTTTTGGATATTTTCTGCCAAATCGCGTTTGACAGAAAATATC
>KI915040.1:22673233-22732472 GCA_000473445.2 Anopheles farauti
AAACTGGGCTCCGACGCGGCGTTTGGCATAAAATATCCAAAACCATCTGACAGTATTTTCCCTCGTCTAATAACAGCATTTATCGAAAGAGCTGTCACCGACAAAGGTAAACAATCGACGCGCAACGTCATCAGTTTGGGTGTTGTGACCATCGTCACTTTTTCCTATTATTCCACCGTGGAAATGTGTCCGCGGAAAAATGGGTGAAGAAAAAAATAAACCAATGCGTGGAATAAAACTCGAAAAATTATCTAAATTAGGCTCACTACGATACATCGCTCTCGATCGAAATGCGCCAGGTCGCCAACGATTTTCATCCCTCACGCCACAACCCAAAAATTTCCCGGAAACTTGCATGCGGGGCCAACCCTAAGCAAAACGGCTGCCTAAACGTGGTGCTGCTCGTGGATGGCGTTTGGGTGAAGGGGGTTGGGGTGGTGGTAATTGTTTATGTTAAACCTAAAAATATAACCGGCGCGAAGTGCGAGCCATCATTTTCTGGTGTTTCCCCGTTCTCTATTCTCGCCGTTTCTTCGTTCGACTGGCGAGAGTTACCCCGCGGCATGTTGTATGAGTCGATTTTTTCTCCTCTACTGCCATCGATTCCCAAAAGGAACGCTGAATGTGTAAAGCGGTGTAATATCGTATGTAAAACGTTTGGACCCCGCCTGCAGCTAGTGGCTAGCGCTATGGTAGCAGATTTTATGGTGCACGGTTTTGTTGTTGCAATTCGGGGTGCGAAAAGGAGAGAAGGAGAACATCATAACAGGCAAACGAAATCAAATCATACCGCGACCTGAATCGATCGAAAACCGCCGTACGAACGTGTTAGTCATGCATTCTGTCTAATTATTTTCTTAATTTATCTTCTTTTTTTGTAGGAAAATGCTAAAACATGGATAATGCGCTTGAAGGATAAACCACCCTGAAAGAATTCTACGAGTGCTACAGGAAAGCGGAACCGATGCAATCACAGAACTATAGGCCAATATAGTACAGCACAGCAATACCACCATGCGTCTTACAGCCGGAGATGGATAATACAATATTGTACAAATGCAAAATAGTGAAACAGTAGCAGTGCGCTAGTGAGCAACATCGTGCCTATAACAAACGACTTCAGCTGACCTTTCAGAAGTGAAAGAAAACACCAGTCGCCGTACCAGTTTCATTGTGATTTGTTATTGTATCGTAACGCCCAGTCTAATAGTTTGTTAATCGTGATCATCGAGGAGCTCGTTTTGTGAGTGATGTGAAACAAAAAAAGGTGTGAGAAGAATTAATGAGTCAACAGTGCAGTGCAATGCGTTTGAAAACGGAAAAGGAAACGCTCATTCTAAGGCTTTAAGGCAAGGTAGCATTAATCAAAAGCAAAGCGAATCAAAAGTTGCAAAGTGTAAAAAGTGACATTTTTGTATCACACCGAGCCTGCGCCTGGAGTACGGACTATTACAACGGTAAGCACACGCGTGTTGTGTTATTTAAACACAAGTAATCTCTGATTCGATTTGGGTTGGAATTGTATGGCCCCAGTGTGGCGCTCTCGGTTACAGCTTGGATCACGTTAGTAATCGATCATTTTTTCCACTAGCAGAGCAGGGCAGGGTGCCACCGTTTATCGCTTCACACTGATTTGCTAACGAGAAAATTATATTTTGTTCACACTTGTTTACCAGAGCAAGGTTGCAAAATGCCTGCCTCACAGCCAAATGCAGAGCGTCACGTTTACGATTATACGCTAGCTAGAAAATTCACTATTTACCTACACTCTGGAGATCAGTTGTATAGGCAAAATTGATCCAGAAGCTTACCTGCGCGTTCGATGTACCGATAGCCTACCTTGTCGGTACGCATCAAACGAAAACATGTCCAGTTTTACAATTACCAACTACCTGTTGAATGTTTGGCAATATTCGAAAGATAGGAAACGGAACCATAGGTGGCTTTATGACGAATGCACTATTTGCATTGGCGTCTTATGGCTTACACAGGCCTCTCTAATGCCTAATGCCACCCCGTGCCGGAAGGGCGCAGCTTATCCCTTTCGCCGCTTCATCCGGGGTTGTCGCGTACGGTGGGAGGAGAAAGTCGGTGACCGACCGGTTGGGGTGTATTCAGCAGCGGATTATGCGGCCGCCAGTAGCGTTCGTGTTGGTGTAGCATTTATGTTTCGTTCCTGTAGGGATCAAGGACAATGCTTGCGGGAGGGGTTTTCTTAAGCACTAAGTCGTCGCCTCCTTTGTCAATGCAGGATAAATGAGCAGTGTGTTGTGTTGGTCCGGGCTTTCACAGAGATAGTATTCTTTATTTTCGTTTTCTTAAGAAAAAATAGTCGGAATATTTCTATCCAGCGAAAGCGAATGCATATTTCAAACCGTCAGGCACACAGGTGCGTTGTAAGCGTTAGGAGGCAAATTCAATCTTCTCGCGGTATATTGTGTATTCTCCTCAGGTCACCATAAAGGATATAGCGGAAGAAAAGATTCACTGCGCATTTCGTACCGATTTTCACTTGGTCTCCCCTTGGCGCGTCTTTCCTTGAAGGAAGCCATGAAAAGATTGCAACGGCCACTGGACCGTGGCGACATTATTGAATCAACGCATCGTTGAATCCTTTTGCCAATCAAAGAAGTGTGTGTGTGTTCGCGCGTGGTGGTACGGAGAAACGGAAGCGAACGGGGAAAGTCCCGAGCCGTGCACAGGAGAATTACGGTGTAACTAACAAACGGTCGCTGTGATTGTGCAGAAGGAGGAGAAGGTGAAAATAAAAAGGAAAAAGATATATGTATGTTGAAGCTGCTTTTCAGCTGACGGAGTAAGGAATCAACGCAGCAGGGATTTTTGGGGCGACAGTCGTCCGTTTGCCGATCGAATGTGTCCCAATCAGGCGCTCGTCGTACCGCTGCCGTTCCTTCGCACCAGGTCGTATCCCGTACCGAAGAATGCACCCCGTCAACACGGACACGGTACGCTCTCGGTAGGGATAAGCAGCGGGTGAGATGTAGGAGATGTTGGCAAATCTTCCTTTTTTATTCCCCTTTCGTGGGGGACGCCGGTTGTCTGGCGTACTGTGTGCGGCGATTATGCTGCCCAGCGGTGGTGGTGGTGGTTGTGTGTCGATAAGAAGGAACGTATTGGGACGCTCTGTTTTGGACAGATCCCGAGATAGCTTGGGCGGTTGGGAACAGCGATAGCATTGAGGTTTGGTTTGAGAGATAATCGGTAATTGCGAAGAATCTTTTGTGGAAGGAGTAGAAGAACAAAGTCGTATACGGTATGCCGTGCCTAGGACGGCTAAAAAAGAAAAAGAAATAATAGATTTGTTCCACTGAATAAAGGTTAAGTATTTACTGCTCAGCACTAGTTTGATCGTGGGGAAGAAGAAATGAATCTGAGGAAGACTCAATTCCTCATAGATTTCCATGCTTAATTGGGTTTTTTTCTCTATGTAACCAGGTAGGGGATGAAGGGTAAGAAAGTTTTGGAATATTTCGTGGCAGGCAGGACCTTTCTATTAGTCGTTTGTTCGCCGACAGATGGATTCGTTATTGCGTGATCACTTGGTCAATGTAATTGATTTTATGTCCCGATGTGACCTTGCTTTCGCGAGAGGGTGGTTCGGTGGAGTAGTGGAAAATGCATCGGTCTTTTATTGGACAGGATTGGTACCACAATCGCATCTGGACCATCTCTCTCGCTCTCTTTTTAGCGAGGTGTCGTAAAAAATTGACTAGTAGGCCGTTAGATCTTTGCTCTGAAGAAGACGATAAAGAGAAATTATTGCTTTTACGGTTGTACAAATGCAGCTTTATATTTAACAACAAATTAAAGTTATATTTATTCAAAATTAACATATAATGTTAACAAATAATTTCATTTACATAACAGGGAATTAAAGTATTTCAAGTATTTGATCACTGCTTGACATTTGACATTTGGCTTGAAGACATTTGACCGATTTTCTGACTTGATCACTTGAAGACATTTGACTGATTTTTGTGAAAAATTGTTCACATAACTTTTTCCGTAATCCATATTGTGATTGTAAATTATTTTCACCATTTTTGAATACATATAAAATAATAAATAATGTATTAAATATTCTTTTCACTAATTTTCTCGACTAAAACTGTTTTGTCTTGTTTTTACAATTCAAAGTATTTACGAAAATTTTCCCCAAATGAGCTGTTTTACGCAGATCTTCACATGCTGAAGAAGAAGAAATGCATTCTAGAGTAGTTTTTGGAGAAGCAAACGCACTTCATCTTAGCCAAGTTTAAATGGATGAATGAAGCTGGATCGTCACGATTGCAGTTCCTTGCCTAAAGATGCACTTTACTTCCGTTCCGTTCGACACGCGCTGTCCAACGACGTTTGATCGAATCGATCCCGTGGAGATGAAACGAGACGGAACCGTCATAATATTGGCCGCAACGGCGCATGTGCGCCCTTGCCTCCCACACCTCATTTCACCTCCGCTTTCCTTCCGAAGGTCGTCTTGCTTGTTCCCTTCCCGGCGCTATGGGAAGTTCGGTGCGAAACGGGCAATGTTTCCTTCTCGTTCGCACACCCCGCCCTTCCTCCCCCCTCCCCCACACATAGAAAGGCCGAATGTTTATCCGGTGGCTCTAAACCACCACGGACGGAACGAAACGAACGGAACGCCGTTTTTCCATCGGGGATGGAAATGATGCTGGGAATGTGCGGTTTTTCCGTGCGAGTTAACGAAGGACCACCCAGATGTATTTCGACCAGCGCGGTGTTTAGTGTGTGGTATTGTCGTTTTGTGCACTGGTGTCTGTTACGGTTTCGTAGTGAGCCGCTCGTGCTGGGCAAGCTGTGCCAGAATCTAGTTCCGTTGCCAGTCAAAGTTCCCTTTTTCGCCACGCGATAGTGCAAAGAACGCAAGTTTAATGTATAACCATCAAGCCAGATAACTGCAAAAGAGGTTAGTGCGCACGGGAAGAAGAGAAAGATGAAGTTCCGGCTACCGAATCCGAGCATATTGATTGGACGCAATCGAAATGCTATCAAGTGTCAACTATGGACGCCATTTCGAGTGCGTTTCATGGACTCAATGAGCTGATTTTAATAATTCCAAGCTATCGTTGATGTGTCCGAGATGAAATTCTTTGTGTTGGTGTTTCTTTAAATTGCATTCGAGAAAACATTCACAATGCAAAAACATGAAGAGTACGCGATTTTTACGCGTTTAACGCGCTTTCGAAGGCATAAGTGTATAGCCAGTTTTCGTAATACTCTTAAGCAAATTTATAGGAGAAAGCTTTTTATAAAAAAATAATAGCGTATATTGAATAATGCTAATATTTCTTCTACTTAAATGTAAACTATTGTATAAAGAAAATTCATATTTAACAACAATAGCTGGTCAATTTTTGGTACTAAGCGATTGTTTTAGTAAAATATCTTGCCAACGATATCTCGAGGACATACTGTATTGTTAAAAAAAATTATAATTCAAAAACCGATTGTAGAAGTTTTTGAAAGTGCAGTGAATGTGAAATATAGAACTTTATTTACTATTTTTTTTTTGTGTGCAAAAGTTCCAAAAGCGGTGAATATCGGTGTCTGAAAAAAAATAGTAGAATAACATAAGTTGCAGTAGAATAACATACCATGTTACATTATTTGTCATAATTTTGAATTTTCATAATTTGGGCCTACATTTTATAAGTTCGTTTATATTTATTTCTATAGAAAACAAAACAGTGCGTTCAAACTATCCAATACTTGAGTGTTAAAATTTATCAAAATACTCTTCCTTTTCTTCGCCGTTAGGGTTTTTTTTCCAAAATTTGACGAATAAATTTCAATTTACCGATACAATTATGTAAGTTATGAGCAAAGCCATAAGTTTCGGTCAACAGAATCACTCGTCCGTAACACAAAGTCTCATTTTGTTAGAACATTAGTGAAAGGTACACTTGAAAAAATGGATCCGAATCTCGTTGAAAAGCTCCAAAAAATGTCGAAAAGACGCACCTTTGACCGATTCGGATTCGGCTTCTGTGTTGTATGAAACACAACACGAATTTAAATCCCATTATAGGGCAAGCTTTTTGCTTGCCCGATGGATCATCCCACTTAACCGGTAGCCGATTATGGGCAAGATGAAAGAACATTTCCCGCCTGGAAATTACCAAAATTTGAACCGTCCTCCAAGACTCAATTCACCAATCGCGCACAAATGGTTCATTCCGTGTCGGATATTCTCGTTGTCGATAGTACTTGGCCAGCAAATCGCTTCCAGATGCGCGTGCCCGTGTCACCCGAGCGGTTGGGCAGAATTTCAATCACGCAACAAAACAGCAACCCAAAACGAAACGCACAGGAGAGGACGCAAAAGAGAGGACGAAAAAGATCGGGTACGATCGCTCGGAGAAGTGAACAAATTTGACACGACGACAAACGCGCGCTGGAGAAAAGCCTTACGCCATCCGGGGGTGTCAAAGATCAGATCGCTCGAAAAGCGTTCGCATCCGAGTTGCGTGTGAGTGTGAAAAAGGACCCCGACGCCTGTGAAAAACACTTAGCCCGGTGTGCGCTGATCCGTGTCGGCTTACGGGACACTTTTTCGAGAAAAGAGGATATTGTCCTCAGGACGACGATGCGTTTGGAAGCGCAAAAGCGGAATTTCTTTCCGCCGTTCGCGGTTGCCGTTTCTTCTCAAATTCTCACGCGCATAGTTTGGTGTACATTTCTCTTATTCCTGATTTATGGAAAACATATGATCCGTTGTTTCGTTTTTGTTTTCTTTGCTGGTTTTCCACTCCGCCCACTGCCCTGTTTTTTCCCCGAAATTGAAACATCATCTTATGGTGTCGTTTGTGTTTTTTTCTTCTGAGGATCATAAAACTTGACCTTTAACAAGTGTATTCTCACAGCTACCGACAGATCGATCGGGTGCATCGAGCGAAGATGAGAACACAAAAAAAAAAGTATTACTTCCTTTCACATTAACCCATTGCAATTTGTGACTCACGCTAGAGCTTACTTTGTAACTTTCTTGATCTCTTCGTGTGAATTTGTGTGTGAGTGCGTATTGATGATCGCGTGTATGAATAATCGATCGCAGTAAGATGCCCGAGCTCGATCGAGGGCACCTTTTTTTTACTTACGGCGCCCCATGCGTATGGGAAGATGCTGGGATGAGAGAAAAACGTATAAAAATAAAATTAAAATACAAGACAACGAAAAAAAAAACGCATTGCGTTGCCGCGACATCAAAGCGAAGAAAAGGAGCCTTCTTCACCGTCACTTTACTGCGAGCGTTGTGGCATCAGTTTTGTTGTGCCGGCAAAAGATCAAAGAAAATCTAGGGTGGTGGTGGTGGTGGCGAGGGGAAGCTCGAGAGTGAGTATGGTCACATATGAACACTCACAACGGCCGAGAGAACAACGGCAACGGTTATATGATGTACCCTTTGGTCTTTGGTTGGCTTTGGTGATTGGTTTCGAGGAGAGGGAATGTTTTTAGTGTCTCTTCCCGGTTTGCCTCCCCGATCCGAGAGTGCCTTCCCTCGCGCTAGAGTTGCGCGTGTCAGAGGTCCCAGACTCGCTTCCACACCGTTTTGGAGCGTGCTGCCAAGTGTAGTCGTAGGTCAAGGCAACCCAGAGGAACCCGGTGACTGATCGTCTACTACGAACGTTGGCGGCGAACACCATTGAAGTGGATGAACTGAAAATACGCTTAAAAAATAGCGACCCACACACACACACACACACACAGACGGGTGTGAAAAACGTTCCCAAAGGAATATTTTCGGCACGTTTTGCACGAAAAATTGGCAAAAATAGTTAAGAAAACGATTCGATCAGACTAAAACCTTGTGTCCTTTGAAGTCGTGTGTGAAATATGGTCGGTTGGTTTGGGTGCGAAATGCTTTGAAAGGAGGTACGATCGAGCCTCTGGACATTGGGAAAGGAGGTTGGGGGTACTTTAGCGCAATTGTTCTACTCATTGCTAAAAAAAAATCAGTTTGTTTTTTTCCTTAATCTCAATCAATTGAGCTTGCAGTGCTGATTGCTGGTTTTGTAAACAGTGTGATTAATTTTTTTCCCATATGCATTTTTTTATATTTAGAAACTGTCGCCGATCCAAGATTGCCTTTTCGTTTTCCTTTTTTTATAACTGTTTAACCTACGATGTAGAGGCTTCAAAGGACATGAAAGAGTTTCCTATCGGGTTGATTAGGGTCACTAACGCTTCGTCTTCCTTAGATGGAGGCCGGTTGGCGTGTTTCCCTATCAGCGTGACCGGAATGGAGACGGAAATAATAATAGTGGAACCGATCGCCAGTCGCCCAGTTTTGCGAATGATTTATTCGCGTGTTCTTCTCCTTTTAGGTACCATTTCTTTCCCTTCGCTTCGTGCATGGGAACGTCTGGACGGTGGTGAGGGTTGATGTGTGCCATGCCAACATCAACAACAGCAGCAGCAGCAGCAGCCAGAACAGCGTGGCGGTCTGTTTGATTGATAATGTTTCCTCCGCACGATTCAGCCGGTCGGTCGACCACAGAGACTTGCGAAGATCGGGGGAGTGCATTATTGTTTCCTTATCATTTGCGATGCGGTTTATTTGTTTACTTTTTTTGTGTCTTTTTTTGCATCGCAAACCTCCGGCTCGACGGATGGAGGAGGGATGGATCCCTCTGCCGCCCGAAGAGAGGTGGCGTTTACTATTGCCACCCGTGCGCTGGCCGAGAAAGTTCAACTAGAATGTTTTACGAGTGCTGCTAGTCCGTGTGGAATATGAGGGACATCTTCAAGTTTTAATTTTCGCGTACAATTGCAAGCAATTTTCCAACAGTAAACACGATAGAGTACAATCTTGGTTGCATTTGATAAGCATATTATGTACGCCCTAGTGTTGAACTCCGTGTTGCTCTGTTAAGTAATATCTTTACATGAGGTTGGAACGTTTCACATTAATGTATATTGCTCAGCTTTCAATTAACGAGCAAATGACTAACGGCTCTCACGCTGCAACAAACACGTTGTAAATTTGTTTTATGATTTTTATTTGTTCCAGAAAATTGCCTACTATCGAAGGTGTTGATAATATAATTGCCAATTTTAATTCTTTTAAAAATTAATTCTTTTAAATGAATGCTTGATTGAATTTAGATACGTTATGTCAGGAATAAGGAGTTTCTACAGCTTTTCTTCTGGGTATACATGAAATCAGAGATGGAAAAACAAATTTGTATGAAAGAATATAATTTTTTCCCAATAATTGTAACAATTTTGAATATAAATTTCAAAAATATTTAAGAAAAAAAGTAAACAATAGAACGATGCTTACTATACTATCAATTAGGACTGTTTAAATTTCCTGTAGCCCATCGATAAAACTCAACATAGTGATAAAAATAGGGAAGAAAACATTGTATTTAAATGAAAACCCACCTAACGATAATAATAATCGTCATAAAAATTTTTCAAAATTGCTTTGATCTTTTTTATCATCTGCCCAAAGAGATGGCATCCTTCTTAATCAGCATCTGAGCTATGTATATATTTTGTTTGTGTGTGATTTTTTACCCCTGGCAAGAATTTTTTATTCTACAGTTTTCAATTCTATTCTTACGCAAAAATGGATTGCTTTTATTAAATACAATATCAACCAAAATTTGCTCCTATTTTCATTGCTTCCTTGCCGTGCAATCGTTCTCTACCCTTTCCCGCTACCGAACGCATTTAATCACCTTTAATATAATGCTTCACCTTTTGCTCTGTGCCACTGAGGCATGTACAATATCTGTTCGATTTTAATTAATCCATTGCTCGTCCGTTCGCCCCAAAAAACCCGCCGGCCCCTGTGTTTGTGTTGGTGAATGACTCATAAACCCCTACTCGATGGGTAGCTCATCTTTCGGCAGTCATGGGCCTGTGGGATAAGGGACCGCAGTTGCCAGTTGTATGTCCGCTTTCTTTCACGTATCCCAGGCAGTTGTTGAGGTTATGTGAGTGTGTGTGTGTGTGAGGACAGGAGTCGAAATTTGGCCGATCGCATTTATTATTTTCATCGTTTTCCAATGCAATCGTTCCCATCGCTCTGATGGTGCCTTTGGCAGGATCACCTCCCTGGAATAGTGAGGATATGTGTGTACGCAGGCAGAGCGGGTAAATAGAACAAACATCATGTGATGTTCGCACCACTACAAGCGCACCATCGGATAGGCTTTGGTTTGTTATGCTGCCCTTGCCCGAATCTCTAAAACCAGGCTCGAGGTTCAATCTCGAGCTCCGAATTATGAGTTCCCTTCCACGTTGCCTTCTGCACGATGATGCAGCAAGGATGAAGAATACCGTTTTCCCTTGTTTCATAAAAATATGATCTGTTCATCCCCTTCTACCCTCCGTTGTGTTCCGGTGGAGGATTTTTACCAGTGATCCGTTACCGTTACCCGCGGGCCACCAGGAACCGTTTTCTTTTTCTTCCATGCACAAATAATAGAGTTTAGTGAATGCGCGTTTCGTTCCGTTTCCGCCGAATGAGACCGAAATGTTGATGGTATAAACAACCTTTGTCGAACGCTAATACCATCGAAGTTGGAAAATTGTGTTTTTAATCGTTCGGAGAAAGTGCGGCATTAGAAGCTGCTTCGGTGTTTGTCTTTTCGATTTTCAATCATCACCCTGTAGTTTATTTCTAGTTGTTAGAAGTTCCGCGAGCGATGCAAACGAGAGTTTGAGAGAGAAAAAGAATGAAACATAATTTTATAAGTAGAAAAATGATGCTAAGTAGTAGGACTGTTCCTATTTACGAAGATTTTTACACGTGATTCTCCTCAGGCGTTCGTTACTGGCGTGAAACACAATCTTCCACACGCCCTGAGTAATTTTCCCGGCGAAAACTCGAAAGGGGAAAATGTTCCTCGCCCCTCGTCCTCTCTCTTTCTCTTCTCTCCGTCCACCAGATGGTGGGTCGAGGGGCTCAGGATTTAAAGGAAACTTCAGCACACGGAAGGCTTTCCCCGAGGCGCTTTACACACGACCGTCGCCCGTTCTGTAATTCGTCTGCAGGCCAATTGCACACGCGCGGGCACTGATTTTTGCACGCTTTCCAGCTGGGTCGCAAATTAAAGTCAAGTAAATTATAATTTGATCACTTGCAAACGGCCGGCGGGTGGTGATGGTGGTGACGGGTGGTGCCGTGCATCGAGCGAGCAGAAGAGTCACAGAAACGGAGAGAGGACACTTTGAGGGCCCAGTTTCCAAGCAGTTCCGTATGTGGACGCGGTGTAAAATACCCGACCCCCGATGGGGTTTTATAAAAAAATGGATTCATTTATTTTATTATCCTGCTTGTATTACCACTCCACTTGATGTGCCGATGGGGCCAAGGATAATGAACCTCCTTTGCACAGGCCGCTTAGCCGACAGGATCGTACCGGTTTGGTAGTAAAATGGTTGGCTTAAAGCGCTAGCGCTTGTCGGCTCGGGTGCGGCTTTGCTTTGGTGTGGCTCGTTTTATTGCACCAAAACTGCCAAGGCAGATGGTAATGAGCAAGGGTTTTATAATCGGTGTCGGTGCAGTTGCACGATCGTCATTATTGGTGCATCGGTTTTGGGTTCGACCGACTGCAATCGAACCTCCGTCAAAGATCGTGGGTTTCTCGCAAGGAATCATTGGGCATGGAAGTTGTTTCGCGAGGAAGGCGCTTCGCTTGAAGAATTTGTTCGTGTAACACTTTATTTCGCGTCTGTCGGTATCGTAAATTTTGCCATTCGATTTTTTTTATTGCACACTGGAAGAGAGGAAGTAAAGGAGTTCGATTCGTGTTTCTTCTTTAATGCATTTTACACAATTAAATCGTTCCTTCAGTTCCTGAATCAATTTTATTTGCTCTTAACATCATGAAATACATTTTAAAAAATCTTATAACAAAAAATGGTTCAAAAAACAGGATGTTTTAAACAAATACTAAAAATTACTGATAAGATTTCACACTTTCCTGCTCATCAGAGCGCAACTGCAAAGTAATAATGAAAAGTTGTTAAGTTTGTTGTGATTCCTTTTACATTTTAAATGATTGTTTTATGTTTATTTTTTATTTTAAAACCCTTGAAATCAAAGGTAGAAACAGTCAGATTATTAATAATGTTATCATATTATCTTGGAGTTTTGAAATGCAATTTATGTTCGAATTTTCTAAACTATGATCGAACATAGGATTTTCTTCACTAGGCCTCATATAATGTTTTTGTTTTGTACATTTAGGAATCTGCTCTCTTTTAAACAGTTGAAAATGTGATCGTAAATGGATTATAATTATTCACTGGCAAATATAGCCAGCATTTTTTAAATATGTATATTTTCAATTTTTGTATCTAGATGACTTTACCGTTACGTAATTTTCCTTTTCCCAGATTCTTGAATTTGTATTTTCTTTTGTATACAATAATGTAAGTAAAGACCACCGATAACAATCACACTCGTATTTCATTATGGAAAACTAATGCAAAAAAGCAGCACTATTCTGCACATTGTGCAGAATCCTTTTACACCATCCTTGAGAGAAGGTTCGCTCTTTAATTTAATTGCAATTCTTGTTGCCGTTGTCTCGATGCTGCAACTGGTTGAGAGAAGGAGTCCGCACTAGTTCGCCATAATAATTATTCCAAAATTCAACTCCCACCTGATGATGATGGTGAGGACGGTCGAGGAGGCTACATGATGGGCCCTTTCTAATCCATCAAAACCCTCCGCTGTTCGGTACTGTTGAAGCATGCTTTTATCGCTTGCGTCGTGTGTCCTTGATCCGCCATCGTACATGCAAGAAGGGCTGGGGTGGTAGCAGACGCTGGCAAAATCCTGGCGGCCATTTTAAGCCCCGGTTCTGCCGGTGATTCGTCCTTACCATCCAACCAATCCAACGTCCTTGCCCGGCTGTGTTTTTGTCGCGTTTGCCGCTACCTAAAGGACGCATTGTTTGCCCACCGTCGTCGTCGTCGTCGTCGCGGTGGTGCTGCCCGCTTTAAACTGAAGTGGAATATGACTGTACGAGCCGGAGGGACAGGCAGGCTGGTTGGAATGATTGAATGCTGAGTCGAATTCGCACAAAAGCCGACGAGAAGAGAAGACGAGAAGGGTTCAAATGGTGCGTGCTGGGGTGGTCTTGTACGCGGAAGGAACGAAATGCGCTGCTGTTGTTGACGGTTCCCGGTTTCCATTGATGCTGCCGTGTGTGTTTACGTTGCTTTTTTAATCCCTATTCAGTATACCTAGCTACCCCTCGTTAGATTGCATTAGCGTTTTTGCTTCGAGGCTGATTGTTGTTGCCCTCCATGATGTGTTTGCGGAGTTTGATTTTATGTTTATAATCAGCGAAGGTATATCGTTTGTACATAAACGTCAATGCTTTGGTCAAATTGCTATCGAAGCGTTGTAAATAAAGACTCTTTTATGTACTGAGAAATAACTTCATTTATAGCAAATATTTTAAATAAGAATTAATTAGAAATGGTTTGAAATTTCCCAACCAACCTGCTCTAAAATAGCAGACCCGAATTCTGCATCAGACAGATGTTTATAAAATCTCTCGCTTGCTTTCATGCCCAAAATCTCGAAACAGAACCTGGCATGGAGTGAAGCTGAAGAAACGGACCACGGTTGTCTGTATTCCTCTTGCTTCTTTACGAAACAAGGACGAACCGTTCATCGCTCCTGCTGCTGGTGGCTTATTATTCCACTTTCCGGGAATAGGCACCCTTCCCAGCCCTAGCCCCGGAGCACTGGTTCCAGTCAGGCGTGGAATATTTCGAAATTCACAACTGGAAAATGATTGACGTTTTAATAGGATATGCTACAGGCTGCGGAATTAAAACCCGGTGCGTCGTACACGGACATTATCGGTCCGTTTTGCGCATGCTGCGCTTCAATTGTAACCGAATGTACACGTGGGGATGAAGATTTTTTTCGTCGGTTTCATTAGTTCCACTAACCTTCATCTCGGTTCTGCATTACCTGAAAGTTTAGTCAGAATTTTAGAATTATTTTTATATATTTTATTTTCATTTTTAAAATTATCAATCGAAGCGTATGTTCGCTTAATTAATCTTTGGTTTTCTTGCACCATTTTCCAGATATTTCCAACGTACAAAATAGGGCCAATAAACGTGACTGCCTTCGAAGGACTGAAAGCTTAGACTGCGATCAAGGATTGTCCTTAATATTGTAGCGTAATATCGTGCGAGCATCATCACCACTGGTTAGGATAACGGCGTGAAGGATTCCGCAGTAGGATTGGTTCACTTTTCCCGCGGAGGCACACCGAGATCGATGAATCAGCAGTATTTCCACCAGAAGTTTGATGACTTTCACAGCAGTGGACCAAGGCCACCCGTTCCCGGAGAGGAAAGCCGGCGGAAGGTAAGCAGTAAAACTCCTCGCCCGTTGTCGTAGTGCGTACGGAGTTGTTTCATGCAATATTTGCGTCTTTCCCCACAGATGACGGAAACGTCACATACGGAGCGCGGAAACCGCGACGGTTCATCGCCCCCGTCGTACGTCCGCTGGGCGCAGAAGCTTGCGTACCTGCTGGAAGATGGCGACGGAGCCGAGCTGTTCAAGCGGTACGTCGAGCTCGAGGGCGAGGAGCCATCGGTGCGGCTCAAGTTTTACTTCGCCTGCGAGGGACTCAAGCAGCAGACGGACCCGGACAAGGTGACGCAGCTGATCGGTGCCATCTACCGGCGGTTTCTGAAGAAGGCTCAACCGGGCTCGGAGCTGTACGTGAACGAGTCGCTCCGTAACTTCATCAAAGCCGGGTTGAAGAATGAGCTCGAGCTTACGCCGGACATCTTCGACCAGATGCAGGCAGACGTGGCGAACATCATCGCGGAGACGACCTACCCGCACTTCCTGCAGTCGGATCTGTATCTGCAGTACGTGCAGAACATGCAGAGTTCGAGCAGTAGCAGCAGCGTGATCGGAAGTGGCAGCAACTGTAGTTTGGTGGTTGCAGCGGGAGGTGCTCCTACTACCAGTGGTAGTGGGGTGACGGGAAGCGGTAGCGGTGGTGCATCGGGCGTTGGAGGCGGAGGAGGTGCTGGTACGTCCTGTTCGCTTACCAGCAGCAGTTCCACCTCGGAACTGTTCCTGCACACCTCATCCGCGCTGCCGACGGTCCACGAGGATGCGGAGCTAGCGAATGCCGACTCGATCGAGCAGCTGTACGGTGCCACCGGGCCGGGTTTGGACAGTCATATGGCCCTGGTGGCTGGTCCGCTAGTGCCACCCACCGCTGTACCGTCCTCTTCCTCCTCATCGGCACCTTCTAAGGTTCCGATGACACTGACCAAGGACGCGCTGATGGCAACGCAAAAGCGCCGGCTAGAGATGCGACCACCTGGGTAAGGCGTGCTTCTATTCAGATTTTAAATCGCAGTTGCAAGTTGTTTTTTCTTTTACTAACCTTAAACCGAAGCTTGCTTCGAGGCAGCACACAAACACGGTGCAACACACGGTGAGCTGAATTTCGAACGCTCGGGTTGCTATGATCGAATGGAACTTATCGCTTTATACATCCTTCGATCCTTCTCCTCTCGCTTTTGCTCTCTGTCTAATGTGATTAAATATTACCCGATGGATAACTCTCCCGTCTGCGCCCCGAGCGGAATACCTATTTATTTCATTGATGCCGCTGATTCCGTGTAATAAGCGGAGCGTCCTTATTAAACTCATCGAAAAAAAAAGAAAAGATATATTTTCCCATTGCTAATTAACTACATTGACTGCCACTGTATATTAACAATGCTGCTGTAGGAATAAGCGTGTATTTGTGTTTACTCTATTCGTTTATTGTTTGTTTTAATTTATTTTTCTCTTTCTTTTTCTCTCCTTTCTTTTCTTTCCATCGTTTGACGGTTTGTTGTTGTTGTTATTTATCACGAATATCACTACCACTGCCACCCAACCTTTCCACATTCCTCTCTGGTGCAACAATACATCTTTTCATGGGCCAAAACAACAACAACTGCAACAACATCACCACAAAACTGGCAAATTTGGCTGTTGGCAAAATTGAAATTTATGCAAAATTCGCATCTCGCACATATCCCCATCGTCCTGTTTTATATCCTCGATTCCTTTCTCTGTGTATGTGAATGTGAATGTGTGTGCGTGTGCGTTTGCGCGTGTATTTGTGTTTCATGTTTTGCCGGCATTTGCTCGATCCTGTTCGTGCGCATGTGTGCCACCGAAATGCCGCTTTCCTTCCACATCCTGTTGCTTTTCCCGACCGGCCACGGTTGTCGTGCGGCGTCTGTGCACTCACTCTTTCATTCCCCCTTGGTTGACGGATGCGGGTCCTCCCATTTTTTAATGTGAATCGTCCATGTTTTAAATCGCGCACCCTCCCTTTCTCGCACGTGTGCATAATCTCGAACACGCCAATATCTGCGCTGATTGTTTTCGATGGCGATTCATTTTAATGCCGGCTTTTTTTTCGTTCCGTAATGCCGTCGGTACAATTTGTTCATTATTAATTTTCGCGTTCCATCATCGCCTTCATCGTCCCAATAATCCCAATGCCTATTCGATACCACCCGTGTGTAAAATGTTGAACGAATCACCTCAAAAAAACTTCACGCATGCAGATCACGTGGCTATTCCGTGTACACCGCCTATGCATCCTATAATCCGGTTTCGCGGCGCGACTCAGAACTGGCCAGTCTGAGCTCCGGTCGTACCGATTCCGATACGATGTCTCTATCGAGTATATCCACGTAAGTTTCGTTTTCTTATTATTTGTTTCAGTTACCTTAAGTTTTGCGTATTCATTTGTTAATTAATTCTAGTATACGTTTTTTATGTTTTATTTAACAAACATTTGTTTCCATTACATTTATGGTGGCAATATGGCAGAAGCCAAATTCTCTCTATATATCGAGAAAGTGCTCGCTTTCGCTTGTTTTCCTTAATTTCCAAAGTACACACATGTTCTTGAGCAATACTGAACACCAGATCAAAATCAATGTATAAATTACTACTTCCCGGTTCTTTCTTATTGTAAATCATCATTTAATACACAGTGATGGACGTCCGCACTCGCAGCGGAAACATCATCACCATCACCATTCGTCCATAGAGCGAAGAATGATGCGTGAAAATGCCTTAACGAATGAAGAGGTCGACACATTGTCGGTAAGTAACCGGACGTCACGAAAGCTCCTTAATAATGTTTCATTAAACTAATTTACATACCCTGTCGGTGTGCTTTCGTACAGATTATTCCCCGCACTCTTCGACACACGCAGAAGCAGCCACCGCCGATGGAGTTTGCCAAAATTCTGATCAACAAGCTGGAGTGTGTGGCCCGGGAGCAGGAAAAGGACGAGGTGTTGTGTAAAAAGATGCAGGAGGTAAGCTTACAGGTGGTGGTGTGATGTGCTGAGTGCAGGAAATGGAAACATTAAACTCTCGGCTTCGTTTGCGTTTAGGCCGAACTGTCCGATCGCTCGCAGAACAAGGTGCTTGCCGATGCGATCCGGCAGAAGCTGCAGGTGGACGATGATAACGATCAGGACATCCTGGACCAGCATGTGTCGCGAGTGTGGTCGGATCTTACGCCGAGTCGATCGCCGGGCACAATGTCACCCTGTCCAACGAACGTGCTCGGTTCACGGTCTCGGCGCCACGAGCTGGCTGGTTTTACAGGTATGCCAGCGGCACATACTGTTTGCGCGTGAGCCGGGTGTTCATAAATGCTCTTTCTCCCTTCCCCACAGCCGGTCAACCGTCGATGCGCCATTCGAAATCGATGCCGGAAGGGCATCCGCTGATGGGACCACCAATGCAACCGATGATGCCGCCGCCGATGCAGATGTCCAGTTCCGGCGGATCGCGTAAACTGAACAACAAATGGCCCTCGGTTAACACGGACAGCGGGATCAGCCTGTTCTCGACCGACACGCTCACGAAGCACGGCAGCAGTAGTAGCGGTGGAAGCCGGGCGGAGCTCAGTCTTGGCAGCAGCTCGAGGCCACTGTCGCGCAATATGCACGCGGACATGCACACGGCAACGCTGCTGCAGGAATCGAGCCGCCGGTTGGAGGATGAAACACGACGGTGAGTTTAGCAACGTTTTTTAGAAATTTTTGTTTATATTTGTGATTGGATCGTTCATTTAAAAAAAATATATTTTACAAAAACAAAATCCTGAACCATAGCAGAAACATGCTTCCGGTTTTTCAATGTCAACTCTGATGTCGAATAAAACCTTCGTAACTTAGTAACGAATAACAACATTATTATTTGAAATAATAACATCAGTATGTGCTTCTTAATTTATTTATTTCATTTATTTGTTTTTCTTATCATTCTTTATTATCTTCCACCTGTCACAGATCAAAGCGCTATCAATACCCACTGCCATCTAGTAGTGCAATACAGAGCATGCCACTACCGCCCGTCCCGATGTCATCATCGGGAGGCTTCGGAACCAACCTTCCACCGGCCATGCCACCACCGCCAATACCTGCCAAACCGCACCAGGCCCCGAACGAGTTCACCATCGTGGTGTACTCGTTCTGCGACGAGGAGGTACCATACCGGATAAAGATACCCGGTACGCAACCGCCCACGCTGAAGCAATTCAAGGACTACCTGCCGAAGAAGGGAAACTATCGGTAAGCTAAACAATTGTCTCCAGTGCACAAGTGCCACGCTTCCCCAATCATTGCTGCAATGTGCCTTTCCGCTTTCGCCGCAACAGGTTCTTCTTCAAGACGCGCTGCGAGGATCTGGACAATCCTGTCATACAGGAGGAAGTCAACAGCGACAGTGAACCCCTGCCACTGTTCGAAGGCAAGGTGATGGGAACGGTCAAACCATCGGAGTAACTTTCAAACGTTCCCTAGCCAACAGCGAGGCAGCGCGGGGATGGGAAATGACTGCAACGAAGATGAACCTTTGCGTCACGAAATGATCACTAGCTCTTCCGATAGGTGTGTATGGCTTCCGTTAGCATTTAGTGGGGGTGGGCAATTCGTACCCCCAATCGTTCAGGAACACATCGCGATGCATTATTGCCAAAAGTGCCTTTTACACTGTTGACTGCCGGTTCGCCGGACGAATGGGGACCGTCGCTTCGTACAGGTTTTCTTAAAAAGAACGAACAAAAAAAAACAAAACAAAACAAAGCAAAGCAAAGCAAAAGCAATCATTTATATCTACATTATAATTTGGTGTACGCAACGTTTCTAGGAAGGTTTTGGTGTTTGATTTTAATAAATTTTCAAATTTGACTTAAGCGTAAAAAAATGGATAAGAGAAGCAAACATAGGGAAACAGTCGTTGCGCAGACGTCGTGTAGCAGGAGCAATCGAAATCAAATAGAAAGAATCAGTATTTTAATGCCTCTGGTGTTGTTTTTGTTTTCTATATCGAAAGCGAAACATTTTCGTTGCAGCGGAAACAAACGCGATTAGCGAGAGGAGGCGAAAAGATATGAAAATGTAAACACAGGACCCATTTAGGTAGGATCGCTAGGAAAGTAAGCAGTGTTTTAGTTGAGAAGATTTACAATCATCACACCCGGGAGGGTTTAGCATCGATACCCGAAATCTTTCCGAAAAACGGTCTTTTGAAGCGAAATCGTAAACTAAATCGTTCTTGTTTCATTTAGCATCGTTTATCTTCGTTCTTCCAGTAATGCAATAACGTCGCCTCGAGCGTAAAATAGAGGGGGAACGAGTGAGAGTTTAAAGAAATGATAGTTTTAATTATATTTTTCAGTAAGGCGAAAAGAACAAGTCAGCAGCAACGAACAACACCGCGCTCCTTATCACTTAACTCCGGTACTGTGTCATTCGTTTTTAGTTCTTAACCCATTGATTACTGACTGCCTCGGAGTCACGGGCATATTGTAATGTTACTTAGTTGTTAGGTAGCTCTTCACACTTTTCCTTTCGATTCAGTGGCCTAGAAAATACATACGTATGTAAATTCAACTATATGTACATAATGATGGCGAGGTGCAAAACTAGTGGCATCTCTAGCTTTTAGTTCATTCTACGAAACAATCACTCTTCAACCGTGATCCGTGATCCGCAAACGGATCCGTACCACGCAGCAGCAATTGCAGCAATATCCCTGCGCCCACCTCCTGCTGTTCAGATTTACCCTAGCCTTACTCGGTATTGGAGCGGGAGTTACATCATCACGAGAGAAAGGTAACAGATGATAATAAATATGTCGAAAACGATACGATAGAATGAAAAATTGAATCGTAAAGGGAAGCGAGGAATAGAGAGGAAGAGTGCGAGAAAGATAGTTATATATATGCGTGTATATATACATATACATTTGTAATGCTGTATACACTTAGTGCTCACTAGGGAAATTCAACCTTAGTGGAACAAAGAAATATAATTGCTTATTTAAAACGGACCTAGCACACTGCGTTAAATTTATTTATTTAACATGTTTGCCTTTTCAAGTGAAACTATAACTTTTGAAAATCGATGATATTGTAAACATGCTTTCTACTTGTTGTAGCAGGAGAACTTGGGCACCGTTACGTTTTCATGCTATCAAAGTAAAAACTATATAATTGCTAGTATTAGTACGAAGGTTATGAACAAAATTTCTCTTACATATAACAAAATTGGATTTTCAAAAAATCACTACAAGACCACCGGAGATTCACTGTAGCGTCCTGTTTTTCATTTCTGTTTTTCTGTTTTCCATTCACTTTGTTTGTAGGATCAACGTAATCGCCATCTCAATAAAAATTGTTTCTTCTTAATTGTGTACCGATAATTTTGAATTACAGTAATGTGTTAACCAATTATCACACTATTAGATTGATATTTATATTCACCACAGTGAAAACGGTCAATTTAAAACATGTTCCATTTCCAGTCACGCTCACAGTTCGTCAAGAAAGGATTGACAGCTATACGGAGCTGTCAAAAACAGTACTGCCAACATTGCAGCATGACAGGTTTAGCCGTAACGTCAAAAGCCTTCCTTTTTGATTGTTCTTCCACATTGAACGATCTGCCGCGTGTTGTGCTCCGATAAAATGTAAGGAATTTACCCATTAATTCTGGTTTCCCCGTTGGTTTTCCACCGTGCCAAATCGTGCGTTGAGTGGCCAGAATGAAAAGCTGTCTTCGGAATTCACGTGCGATGTGTGTGAGAAGCGTAATTGCGATGTTTACTCCTCACCACCGAACTGCCCGAATGTGGGTATGCGGTGTATTCCGTCATTTGGTGTCCGCAGCTCGGAACGGTTGACGAATGTATCGAACACACAGGCAGTGCCGTGATTAGTTTCTTTCGAATATCATGCTACTTATAAACAATTTCGTTGTAGAAAACCAACGATGGGATCCTTGATCCGGGTGGTGGGGGTTGTGTACGAATCGAATTCTAACCTCAATTTTCAACGTTTGTGTTTGTGATATACTTTCCCGACAGAAGCAAAAATGGCCGTGCGACCAGCGTATAAGCCGAAGATCGTCAAGAAGCGGACGAAGAAGTTCATCCGTCACCAGTCGGATCGCTATGACAAACTCGCTGTAAGTGTACAAACAGCTGAGCGTTTGCCGGTCACCATTCGTTATCGTTTATTTATTGAATTTCTTCTCCCGCCTCCCAACAGCCCAACTGGCGTAAGCCGAAAGGTATTGACAACCGAGTGCGTCGTCGCTTCAAGGGACAGTACCTGATGCCAAACATTGGTTATGGCTCGAACAAGCGCACCCGTCATATGCTGCCGACCGGATTCAAGAAGTTCCTGGTCCACAACGTCCGCGAGCTGGAGGTGCTGATGATGCAGAACCGCGTCTACTGTGCCGAGATCGCGCACGCCGTGTCGTCCAAGAAGCGCAAGGCGATCGTCGAACGCGCTAAGCAGCTGGCCATTGCCGTCACGAACCCGAACGGCAGACTGCGCGCCCAGGAGATGGAATAAATGGTGTATCTGCTGCCCATTATGTGGGTTTCTATCCTATACGCCTCGGTTTTTGTCTCTGTCGGTGGCGGAGAAGGAGCTCCGCATGTTTTGTCGGCTAGGTGGATCCATCTATCCTCCTTTTCGTCGGAAGAAGGGATCCGTTTTGAGAAGTAATAATAAGAAATATTACACTTAAAGCGGCTAAACTGGTGGTTTTGCATTTGAGCAGATAAAGTAAGGCGAAAGAAATTCTAGTGAGTGTAAGTTTAAAAGTAAAATGAAAGTAAAGCCCGAACAAGACGGGATCGGTTATCTGATCATGTTGTCATAAATTGATCTAGTAAGCCACTTTCATATCGGAAGCAAAGTGACTGAAAAGAGTAGGCGTAATTGAAGTTACGGACTATGAATAGTATTTTACAACCAGCTCCAGAGTACGGTTTTGTTTAAAACAAAAGACGAGTATTGATTTCTCATGTCTGATTAAAACAACCTAGGGGGTGTTAAACTCCGTAGTCCATTGTGCTACATATATTGGAATCTTAACATTACATATAAATGTATCTTAAATAGTAGTTGTCCTGATGTCGTTGGATGCTGGCGAACGTGTAAGCGGGTTATTAACTTCCCACCAGTCCCAGATAATCGTCCATCAACGTTCCAATCGCAAACTTTGAAAGAAATCAAGAAAAACGACTCGTTTAGGCATCTCCTCATCGACGAATACTACGCAACCAATGCAAAACTTACAATTCCCGTCGCATCAACGCGTGTTCCGACAATCTTTAGTCGTATCTTATCCTCCGCTGCGATCACGCTCTCCCCGTTCATCGCCCGATAGCAGGGTGGCGCACCGTTCGGGCAGAACTGCATGTCCGCTGGGATGGAGTGGTGCGAGATGAAGCAGGACAGGGGACCGATCTCGGCAAACATGCCAACCTTGTTCACTTGCTTGACGGTCGCATCCAGCACCTCACCCTTGAACGGCCGAAACACGATAGCCTTATACTTGACCGGATACACGACGAACCCCTGGCCCGGCTGTATCGTGCCGGAACCGATGTCGTCGATCGTCGTTACGGCAATTACGAAACCGTACTTGCCGGTACAGGTGCCCTCTACTTCCGTGTACAGCTTTTGCTTGACCGTCTCGATTAGCTGCGGCCCGAAGTACCGTGGATGAAGCAGGATCTCATGTTCCAGTGATATCTGGGGAACGGATAGATCAAGTGGGATTGATATTTCAAGCTGAACATCAGACATCGTTTCCGCCTTATACTTACATGGTAGAACATTGTTGTTTAAATTTGGTACAACACAAGTACAGATGAAATAGTGGAAACTCCGTGATTTCTATTAGATAGTTATTGTTTTGAAACAAAACCGCCTCGGCTTGACAAGCGGCTTGAGAAAAACGCCGCTTCTTTGGCAGTGTTGCCAGTTTAGTTAGAAGAGATTCATTGTTGACGTACACTGTCTCCGGGTTAAATGGTGCAAGTGCTGCCAGATACGCAAAATGAAGCACTGTACACACAACGTTAACGGGTTCAATTTGTTTAAATTTATTGATATAATTTTCGGTAAACGCTTAAGCGCCAATTTGCTTTGCCAATGAATAACGAAAGTTGAAGCTGTAAATATAGCAAAAAATAGCTAATTGTTTATTTTTTATTAGTAATAGATCTGAAAATTGTCATGGTTTGTGTAATTTTCGTTCTTCTACTTCCAGAGCCTCGTTCATTTTTCGCAGCAACCTGTGTCGTGCCGCTTCATCGAGCGACTCCATTCTTTCTGCAAAAACCATCATTTGCTTTTTATGATGTGGGCTATTTTGTGTGTTACATACTATCACCATCACCTGATCCATAATTTCTAGCATCCTTTGTTCAATTTTATCATAACTATTGTCAATTTTGCTACCCGTAACCCTATCACTACAACTTTGTACAGGAATCCTGGGTGCGAATGGTATAACTCGATTTTGGCTACCAGTTGGAAACGCGGAAGAAGATCTCTCTAAATTACTGGTTATTTTAGGTATTCGTTTTATGGTAATCGGTCGTACAATTTTCCTGCCCGTAAGATTTTGCAATGAGGATACGAGAGATCTTCCGTGAGATGTTCTGGCTGCTGGTGCAATTATTCGCTTTTCTGCATCTGATGATGAAGATGTAGGCGCTGGTATACGATCGCCATCTAGCGGTACGGGATTTTTTACAGCAGGATCTTCATTGAGCTGTGAGGTTGTCTCAGTGATGTGGGTTTTTTCGGATGTTTCCTGAACATCGGCATTAAATGTAACTTTCAAAGTTTCTGCTTCTTTCCTTTGCCTCATGAAGTGCATAGCTTTATAAGCAAACCAGTGTACTGATTGTATTCCTCCTAAAAAAATATAAAAAATGTGAATTTATTTATATATGTTTTAACGTCATAAAACAAACCCCATACGAAAGTTACCTCCGGTTTGATGTTGTTTGGATATTCTGGAAACATAGCCCCTGTGAGTGCTTTGTATCGAAGCCCACTTTGATTTCAAATCCAGTACTGAATGCCCCAAAGTCGAAGCTATAGTTTGCCACGCTTTAGCCATCCGTTCCGTGTCCGGATAATTTATATCACATTTATTCCACAGGCAGGGATTTTCCTCTACCAATTTTATGAAATGCAGAACGGTCTTACGATCTAGCGTTAACGTCTGAAGAAGATAAAATATTAATTAAAGCGTTATTATTGTGAGAGGTAAATCATGGCAATGTGAGAACAATTTACTTACGCGAACTCTATGTTTGTGGTTTCGAACCATATATTCCACACCCTCATCCAAATCCTTCGGTTTGAAATCCATTGACAAATTCTGCTTTGCATATAGCTCAATAAAACTAAAATCTATCTCAGTCTAGCCATTTTAGCAAAAGCTATCGCTTCAGCAAAGTATTATTATTTGTCTGTTGTTCTTGTGTCAGCTATTTTTTTATGATTACACTCATTTCTCCATGCCAAACACTATAGTATTGATTTATGTTGAAATAGCAGCGTTGTATACATCTTTTCCATCAATTATTCAAACAAATCTACCAGAACAGCGTTCCAAAAGAAATGTAAACAATATGCCAAACATAAACAAACAGAAGACGCTGCAAATACGTTTGACGTTTGTCAAATCACCTCACCGCTGTTTAATTTTCGAAATGTTCGTTCAAACAAAATTCGCTATTGCAAAAAATATGCATAAAAGGAATACCTGAATCTTTTGACCGTTTTAACAGCTTATATTCTGAAAATATGAAATCAATGAACACGCTATCAACAAAAAGCAGTTACAATGCCCCAAATTCCACGTCCTTAATACATGTGAGCGCCAAAGAGCTACGCTTATTTCGGTAAATACGAAGCAGTATATTACATAGAACAAGACACGTTTTTTTAACATATTTTATTCATTTTGCTAGTGTATATTTGCAGTGGCTGTATTATGTTTTGTCTTGTGTACAATCTCTCATGTATATTTAATTCTTTAGCTTTCCCTACGCAGATTTTTGGTTAGAAGGCAGAGAAAGCGCATAGATTTGAACTCTGTAGTTTGTTAATATTCTTTTTTTTACCATGAACGTTATTTATCCACCTCCTACATAAACACACGCACACACACACAATACACATATAGCCTTCGTCTATCTACGAGAAGATCCAATCATCATTTTGTTCAGCTGCGGGAATGCAAAACGAAGTCGAGCAGCATAAAGCGTTAGGTAGTTGATGCAGGAGAATAATTACGAACGTAAACGCATGTGCACATAAAATACCATCAAGGACCAGAACAGTATGCGTTGAAGCGTTAGTTAAAATTTGTTTGAAAAATAATTCAAAAGATCTTTTTCTAAAAAAAACGGTCACTTGAGTAGGTTTTCTCCCGGCAGTACGAACTAAATACTAATACTGGTATTACACGCGACGGAAACAGGAACTCAACAAGGAAATGTGGTTTGACCAAAAATAAGAAAACAAAACAATAACAAACGATACAATCAATCGGAATAAAACGAACGTATTGAATCTTGCTGATGCAACGTTAAAATAAACATCTGAGGAGTGTTAAAAATCTTAAACATAAAACAGACTTGAGAATATATATGTGAACAACACAGGCGGAAGTTGACGGTGTTCGTACTACTTAAAACATGTGGCTACTTAAAAACAAAACAAACAGCATTAAAACAACCATCACTGTCGTGCGGAAACCTGTGCAAATTAGAGATCCCACGAGAAGAGATGATGCTTGACGAGCATGTCCCGGACGCCATCCTTGAGCGGTTGGCTCTGGACGGCCTCGCGTTTGGCCGGCAGCTCCCAGTTCGGGTTCAGATTGAAGGCGAACTGGGCGAGCAGGCGCAGCTCGCACTTGATCTGCACCCAGCCGGGCGAGTAGACGAAGCTCCACGGTTGGTACCACTTCTGCACTACCTCCGTGCAGCTGCAGAGCGCTTCCAGCCACAGATGCAGCACTTGTTCGTTTAACCCGAGACAGATAAGCGAACGTAGCTTCACGTCCATCTGGGCGTGGGCCGCATCGTGGCTTTGGTTTACCGACTGTACGCAACGGTACAGGAGCTCCTCGGGCGTTAACACCTTACCGTCCTCATCCAATCGGTACGTTTTGCACAGCACCAACCGCGAGTACACGGATTCGAAATCCTTCTCCACCTCGCGCGTGGCCGCCTCCTCAATGAACAGCCACGGGTGGCACGGTCCACCGAGAAACGATGGCCGTTTCATGCCGTGCTCGAGCACCTGCTTGATCGTCGGTGCCAGCGTCCCCCGCACGAGATCCGTTACCGTCTCCGAGATGGCGTCATCGCCGGCGCAGCTGTACTGCTTGCTGCGCTCGTCCAACAGCTCCACGAACTTGGCCGGAAACCAGCCGCGCAACCCGTTCAGCTCACCCACCCAACAGTGTTCGTCCTTTTGGCTCACGATCGTGATGATGTCGTTCTTGCGGAAGCCCAGCTCATCGTCATCGTGCCGCTCGAAGTCGTGCAGTGCCTTCGCCCGCCGGCTACGCGTCCGCGACACGTTAATGTAGTTCTCGTGATCCTTCGCGTGGCTATCCATCCCGTAGTCCGCCACGAGCTTGATGTGTGCCGCAAGCTTCGGTTCGATGGCGAGGAAGTGGCGTGCCACCTTCAGGATCGCTTCACGCAAATCCACCAGCTGCTCGGTCGTGCGGATGTTTTTGCACTTCAGCTCGTCGTCCCCATCCGCACCGTTGCCGAACAGTATCGTCTGCAGCATGGATTTGGATTTTTTCATCTGCCGACGGGCGAGCTGTTGCTTGGGAAGGTTCGAGGCGGCTTCCGGGTTGCCCACCAGCCCGCCCTGATCTGCCATCAGGTACGCGAGATGACGGCGCCGGTGCGTTTCGATGACCATGGGCGACAGGGAGCCACCGACTTCGAGCGATACGGCAAACAGATGCTCGACGTCGTCGATATCGCCCGGCAGGTCGGACAGCGAGTTGAAGATTTGAGCCGAATTTTCAAGGTTTTTCACGTTCGGTTCCTTGATCTTTAGTAGACCGAGCGTCAGCTGGAACAGCACGATCGAGCCGTCGTAGAAGAACCAGTCCCAGATGCGGAGCAGTATCTTCATGTGAACGACACTTGCGAACAGGGTCAGAAACCAGTGGAGCGTGATGAGCGATAGCTCAATATCGTGACTTTTGAGCGTTTCATCGACCGCCGTGAGGTAATTACCGATCAGTGTCTGCATGACGCGCTGGTCGGCTTGGATGCCGAGCAATGTGGAGGAGTAGTACGATGCCGGTAGCAGATCTTCCACGATCGTGGCCATCATCCAGAAGGCGTCCTCTTCCTCGAGCAGTAGCAGCAGTGAGGCGGCTATAACACCCGTACCCTGGCAGTAGCCAATGTCCGGATAGAGCCAGGCGATGCCACGCAAAATGCGCCTCAACCGTGGCACTCCGGTTCCGTTGAGCGAGCTGAAGCATGCGTTCGTTGGCATAATTCGCAACAGATCCTTCTCGATTTGCTTCGACGTCATGAGCTGATCGTTGGACGAGGCTTTCACGATCTCCTGGTAGCTCGTTTCGGACTTGAGTTTCTTCTGTAGTGCCCCGGACAGGCGCATCCACATCTGGGGCCGCAGCGAGTGCGGTATTCCGGCCCGTACCATCGAGCGGAGCTTCTCCGTGCGCGGCAACACCACGTCGACGCTTTCCCACGTTAGCTCTGTCGCTTCTTTGTTGTGCGAAAATTCCAGATGCGCGATCCACTGCAACCGCTGGGCCGGATCTTCGATGAACGGGATGCTGAGCAGCTTGTTCGAGCTCGGCTCCGGACCGTCCTCCTCCTCGACGCGGAATCCGAACTCATCGAACCGATAGTCGGGCTGGTGGTTGGGTGGTTCGTCCGGATCCGGTTGGCCCAGTTTCGTTAGGATGTCTTGGGGCCACATTGAAGGTGTTAGAGCAGAAAATGGACCACCCGCTGTAGGGCGGACGCCTTCCGCGATATGTAAACCACCGAGCGCCAGTTCCACCAGATCGGTATCATCCTCGGAATTGGCCGATTCCAACTTTCGCTAAACACATACACACGGGGAAATCAATTGGATTCAGATCAGATAAGGGCTGCAACATGCCAGATCGGATGGAGCGTTTCGTACCATATGTTCGTCCCTGCCAACGTAGCCTTCATGGTCGCGTGAACCAAAAAAAGACATTCTTTTTCACTGCCGTGCTGCGGATTGGTTTTCGTTTGCGGACACTAGGGCACGGTTATTGGGCCACACACGACACTGGTGCCCTTTGGTGAACGGAAGCGGGGAAAGACTTTTCCCAGGCGCCCGAGTAGGTCAGAGAAAATTATGCCCTAAACACAAAACACTACGACGACGACGACAATTCAAAACAAAGTTCTGCACCCCATGAAAGACGCAGGGTGGCGCAAGCTGAAAGAAGAGTTCGAAACAAAATTTTGGATTTTTTATTGATTTTAAATTTTTTCCCAAACATTATGCAGGATATACCAAGTGTTTCCAGGATAGTTTAGAGAAAAAGGTTTCAATTAAGTTATTCGTGTTTTTGTTAAATAAAAAAAAGAAATCGTGGGTTTGACAGGCCTGATTCAAGCATTTGACACTTTGCGCAATGTTTTCCTCAAGGTTTATTCGGGAGTTGGAAGCAAAGCTCTCTTAGAAAGCAAAGCTCACTTAGCAAATGATTTTTTATTTTATGCTTTATTGAGTTTTCATAAGAATGCATGATATGATTGTAATAAAACTAATCTTTTTTCTGCCAATAATCAATTGGCAAGTTGGTCCATATCTGCGTTCAGTTTTCTTTGATAAACAACTGTTCACTGATTTGCTAGAAATGTAAGCAAATTTTAAGAAAAACTAAAATCCCTCCGTGTTTTCGAGCAATTTTTCACAGCAAAACAGCATGCTCGTAGAAAATTTATGCACAGTACTGTATCTTAAACAGATCTTGGTTGGACCTTGGCGGCATCCCTTTCCCACAATTGAGTAGCTATTTTCAAAAATGTATTCAAACGTCGGAATACCGTTTGAATCCATTTTCAAAAATATATTCAATGTTCAAGATTTTCGAACATGTTGGCCACCATGAGTGCCAGGAATGTAGTAACAGTTAAAAAATTTGCCATCCAGGATGTTGTAATATTTTCCAATATCGGAGAGGATTGACTGGATCAGTGGGAAAGGATTTCGTTTTTGAATCTGTTTTTCGGAAAACCCCGGTAGGGGCTTGTATGGAAAACTTTTTCGATGCATCTCATTCTGGCATGAAAGCTCACACTCACAATGGCGGCTGGATAATCCGATGACGATATTGGACAGATGATGACAGTTTTGACATTTGTTTGACGTTGTTTGTCTTCTTCTTCTTTAAAAACAAAAAAAAGTTCGAAGGAGGAGTTCGTGTGCACGTCAGCCAATAATCCGCGCCGGAAGCATTTTTGCGCTACATATAAAGGTTCAACTCCCCGGTCGTGCGTGAACGCCAGAGGGGTGTTCACGACGGTGTACCGAAATTTTCATCCCGCACCATCATCCGCGTTTTTGTGAATAAGGTAAATTTTGTGTATTGTTGTGATGACGGCAAAGGGTGTGCGCGCATGCACGCGTGCCTGTGTTAGTGCGAAGGGAAATGGCTTCATCACCATCACGCACCGTATGAGTGTGCGTCTATAGGCGTGCGTGCGTGTGTGTGCGTGCGTGTTCGTGCGAGCAGACGTGGTGTGTGCGCGTTTGTGTGTCGGATGCTGGCGGATAAGTTCGAAATAGTCTGGTTCACCGTGAAGGCAACATAAAAATCAAACACCTCACGCCGCGGTCGCTGCCCGTGTAGCATAAAATGTTGCGTTGATGTGTATGTAGCCGTGTGCGTGTGCGTGCGTGTGTGTGTACGCGCGCGGTGTGTCTCCAGGTAACCAACCCAGCTCAAAGGTTGTTGCACCAGCAGCAGTGTGTGCAGTAAAAACCCTTCCACCCCTTCGCGGTGAACAATTCCCCGCCATCGCGACGGAAAGTGATGCCGAAAAGCCCGCAGCCAGCAAGCATTTGGTGTCGATTGCACAGGGCCCCCCGCTTCCTTTGCAAAGTGTGAAAAAACGGCAGTCCGCGGGATGGCGTTAGGTGTGCGTGCCCAAGTAAGTGTTTCGTGCAAAGCTCACTTTTTGCTTGAATCATGAGTGTGTGAAACGGGGAGGGGAAAACAGCGGGTGGTTCCGTATGGTAGATAACGAATGAGGTGAAGAAAGCAAAGAAAAGTATGCAAAGCCAGAAAATAAGCATTTCCGTAAAATGTGTGTGAATGCAATTTCCATACACGTCGTCGGTGTGTATTAGTGAGCTCGCGGCGTCCGCGATTCTCTCTCGCTCCCAGTGTGCTTGTGTGTGTTCGTGCGGTTGCTCCGATGAGCGGAGCCGATCCTCCCTATACGGAAACGAACCGTGTGGTTCTCTGTTGTGCTGCTGCTGTTAATGTTATTATTTATCAACACCAAACCACCTCGCCAGCATTTTGTCTGCCTTTCTTCGGTATCAGAATAATTTGCAATTTCTGGTCATTTCCCCGGCATCTGGCATAGTTTCCACCGCGGTACGGAGAAGGCGAAATCTAACGTGTGTCAGAGGCGCAGTGTGTCCATTGGGTGCGGTAGCCTTATACTTCCTGCCTTCAGACCGGGTAGGGGTGGGGATGTGTGGGGGGCACATACAGGATAGAGACGGTGCCATTTATCGTGGTGAGGGTACCACGGTACCGATTTGCTGCAAACATCGCAATATGGAGTAGTATGTTTTACTATATGTGCGTGACGATTGTTTTGCCAAAATGCTGTGATTAAAGTGAACCATACAGCGAGTTGTTAAATTTTGCAACTTCAAGCAAAATTCATCTGCCACGGTGTTATGTTTTTTTGGAATAAAATATGACCAGAAAGAAGAAGATACGAGAAAATGTAGCCGTGTGTTTGTGCTGTCACTGAGCAGGCAGCAGCAACGCCAACTGCGTCACTTTTGTTATCAAAACAAACCAAACATGTGTGCTGTAGTAGACGGCAGGAAAAATTGTACTAAAATCAGAAAATACTGAGTAATAGACTTTGAAAAGTCTAATGGCTTCTATCGCCTGCGAACAATCGCGTGTCCGAGTTGAGTTGGTTGGAAAATAGTGTTCAAACGCCGCTACCATTGAACATTTTTTGTTTCGCACTTGTAGGATGACTGTAACCGGCGGCGCGCTAGCATTGGCGAAGGTGATGGTTAATCCACCAGCTGCGGCTGAATGCTGACGAGGGTACGGTCCGGCCGGGAAAGTGGGTCGCCTGGTTCCCAACGTCCGGCCCGGAGAAGAAATGACGCCTTTCCCAAGGTCATTTACAAATCGACCATTAGCAGCCGCCATATGGAAGACTCTCCCTCCTCCCCCACGCGACCGGATGATTGTGGGATTTGTGTAAATTAATTGTGTGGGAATCGCGCCTAGCGCCACATCTCCCTAACCCTCCCTAGCCGACGGAGATAGCGCGGACGCGACGGGCAAGCAACTTCCACTGTGTTTGCTCATGCAAGAGCATGCAATAGTGTTTTTTTTCGCGAACGAATGGTACGAAACGAAATACAGAGAGATACCGTGTGGAAAGCGGCGGCACGCAATTCCACCTTTCCCTTCCCCCAGGTTGGTACCTGTCCTCGATGTCTAGTGAATCGTTTAATCTGACCGCAATAGACCTCCCGCGCCCCCCTTTTCCATCTGCGCTCCGCGGGAAGCCGGGGGGGTCGGGGTCTCAAATAAACGTGGTTCCGGGACGGTGCCTGGCGCAAGAATTGCATTCTTTCTGATCCGGAACCTCGCGGACGGGCCTCCTATATGCGCTGATCTTTTGTGTGCACTGCTAAGGGCGTATATATGTTGGCGTGTGTGTTTGTGTGTGTGTGCATGTGAAACAGGGCGGGTTGGTGGAATGAGCAGATTAATTTATGAAATCCTATGCTGCTACTCTTTCACCGCATCGATTGCTGCTTCTTGTGCCTTTCTTCGTTGTGTGAGCACATTCGCTAGATCCATCCTGCTCGTTCGCCTTCGTGCTCTCCCTGTCTCCATCTCTTTCCCTCTCGCACACTCGCTCTCACTCTTCGGATGCAGTTTTGCTCCCATTTCGCGGGATGCATCCCGGCGCCGCCCGGTGTGCGTGTGTGTGAGTGTGTCCGTGTATGTTGCAGTTTTCGGCGGAAAGATAGAATTTACCCAAGGCCTGGTCTGAACGTAAACTGCAGTTAGCATTAGGAAACTAGAGAGGTTTCTTCTCGGCGTCCAAAACCGGATGATGATGATTCTTTTCGTTCCAGCGTTTGTTCGCATGGTCTATTTGGGACGGGTTGCTGAGACGTAAATCAGAAACGTTATGCAGTTGCCGCTGTCGCCTTTCTCTCTCTTTCTTGCCTATTATCTCTCTCTCTCTGTCTTTCTCACATACACACACGCACATAATCATAGCCTTCTAAAACTCACACTAGTCGTTCGCTGCTTATGCTGCGCTTTACTCCGTGCTGCTGAATTTTATTGCTTTCCTTTCGCTGGGAACGTGTGTTGAAGGAGGGAGAGACACTTTTCGCATTGTCTCATGTGGAGCATGGTATAATGCTTATGTGCATGTGCGTTTGTGTGTGTGTGCATCGTGGGTGCATGAACCGTTGCATTCCGTGCTGCGGAGTGATGCAGTAGTGAGATGCCTCCACCACTCGCATACACCAGTCGGAAGGGGAGACCGGATGATGTTGGAGACGCTTTCTGTGTCCGGTTCTGTCTGGTCTGCCTGCTAGCTACTGCTGCTGCGTCTGTCTGTCGGAGAGATGTCTGATGTGTGTGTTGGTGTTTCTTTTTTTTTAATTTTGTTGCACTGCCATGAGACCAGGGGAGAGCGAAAAATCGTTGTCTCACCCGGAGTGAGTTGCTTTACGGTTTGGTGAGAAAGACAAGTACACTTGAGGACGGGTGTAACGATCGACACACCTCTCAGCCGACAAAACCGGGAAGCCAGAAAATAGCCAGCAAACCCCTTTTAATTAGTGGTGGGGTGGGGAAACGGATGGAAGTTCGAAACGGCTTCACCCTTCGCTCTGTTTAGTTTTTAGCGAGACGATCTTTTATTTTTTAGTCGAGTCGCTGTAGACTACGTTTGTTGTTTTTTTTTCCGTGAAGTCGATGCGAAAAATACTCTCGAAACTCGTTTTGAGGATGGTTTCGCGAGCCAACCGCCGTATTGAGGAAGTTATTAATAGCTGCATTGACGGGTAGAAAGGGTACATGCGTTGTCTTTTTTTGTGATATAATCTACAACATTCTGAAATTCGCATCCCATTGCCACTCTAGAAGGGTTTGATCTATGTTTCGTGCGATTTTCTACCATTTATTATGACCCCACTCATGACACAGAGTAACAAAAATGAATTCGCTTAGAAAAATACTTCCTGAAAATTTAAGAATATCGATTAATTTGAGCTATAAAATTGAATTGTCGAAGCAATGAAAAACAGCAAATTTTGCAATAATACTAAAAAAATCCAATCTGCTCCGTTAGATTAAAACCCATAGTTGAGATGCAACTGCAGCTCTCAAATAATCACAATGTGCTGACTTTTATGAGCTGGTATGACTGATATTTTATGAGTGCTACAAAATAGATACATTTTTCTCGATTTTTATAATTTTCCATTGCATATTATGTGCTTATCTGTCTCAAGATAAGAAAAAAAGTATCACATCATTAAGCGTTTGGAAAATAATTCGCTGTTTGTTTTAACTTCTCTGTTCCGATAAATAAAATAGTTAAGGATTCTACATTTTAATGGCGTAAAAGAAGCACATTCGGAGCACACTGTGGCGAATTTTAGAATTATGTGAATTTTTTATTTTTATTTTTCATTTATTTTACTACCACTACGAAAACGCTTTTAAAAATAACTGAATATTTTTACCTGCAAGTTTGAATAGTTTTTTAAAATTAATGTTGTGAAAACTTTTAACTACTATTAGGGTTAAATTTATCCCTACTTGATATCAGTTAGCCAATTTGGGCATTATTCAGACACATCAAACAAAATTTTCCTAGCCAAACTCCTTTGTTTGTTTATTTCCCTGTCCCACTCTTTCTATCTCTTACTCTCTACCACTTGGTTTTTGTCTAATCCTCCTCTAGGAGCCCTGGCAGCGACGTTGATGATGGCTCCGTTCCAAATGATCCATGTAACAGGTCATTTGGGAATGTATTACGCTAGATTAACCATCACCAACTGTCGGCGAATCCTTCTCCGACCGCCTGGATATCGTCGTGGGCTTGGGGGTTCTCGATTTGCAGGTATACCGGCCACGTTTCGCCCATCTCCGATTGCCACTGGCCGTACGGGGCGAGCTGGTCTCCATTGTGTCGTCTTTGGCATATGTTTCAAAGGATCGTGATTCTTGCTGCAAGGATGAGTTTTAAGCGATGGCTTAATTTTGCGTGACAGTCACTTTTTCTGTTCCGAACCGTCCAAAGGCCGGAGGTTCTTTGCTGGCCGGGTGCTAGTGAAGGTTCAACCATTGTACACGCGCTTAAACGATTCGAAAAAGTGATTCAAAATTGATGCCCAATTTGACGAGCTTATTCATTTACAGAATTACGAACTTAATGTTCTAAGAAAAAAAATCTGATGTTTGACGTGATTAATTTCTACGTTTTATCTGCACAATCCCTTTGCACCGTCTTTTGTGTCGCGAGTGAAATGAAAAATGGCATTCGATGAGGTAGATTTTGCGGGTTTTCGTTGGAAAACATCATCGTCGCTCGCCCTAACACGTTGTATTGATTCACTAAATTGCTGTTCATGCGGTACGGAGCAGCTAAACTGTGGGTGGCTTTAGACCGACAACTGATAATCGTTCTCTGGAAACTATCTGGCATCGGTACGGTACGATTGGTGTGTACGATACTGGTGATTTATTGGGAATTACACATCCATCGATCGATCGATCAATGTACGAGAACGATGCTGGGAAGGATCCCGTCTCCTTCATCGCTCACGGAACCATTATCATCCCTGCTGCGAGCATGAGTTGCCTCTAGTTGGGGGACAAAGTATGGCCACATTTGTAGACGACATTTGCTGGACGGCTGCTGCGGTTGAGCTCCTCGATTGGATGAAGATAGTCTTTGCGCTGCCATGGTAACGATTGTGTTAAATTGTCTGACCCAATTTCAACTCGTATCTCAATGTGTTGTGCAGTTTGTACTGTAAGTGTGAAAATCTCTATGCAATTTCGTCTACAATTTTACGGCAAATTCACATTCAAAGGCATCATTCAACTCAGAAGAAGCACTTGTTGAGTCATGCTTAAAATATCTAACACGATCGAAATAGACAGTTTTCGTTCGCCGCATTGGCACTTCAAACATGCACAAGTGTGTCTCCTTGCTGCGCACTTTCTTTTTGCGTTGCTTCCGAGTTCAAAGGCATGTTGTTCCGCATGGACGCAAATATGATTACGCTACATGATTTGTTTGCTAAAATCGGGTTTATAAAGTTGTTTTTGTGTTGCCCGATGCATCAGGAGGGGTTGCATTGTTCCGCGGTCTGTTCAGTTGGCTACTGGCTGGAAGGGACCAATAATGCACAAGGCTAGAAAAAAACAGCAAAAGCGTCGGCTCCTAATCGCAAACCCATCGACACGTTGCTATGACGATAATGCGCGCTTCAACCTCGTACCCCGTTTTGCTAATCCGATTGTTTGTTAACGGAGAACACGGTGGGAGGCAATCTATATGCGGCGGGGTACGGTGTAAACAATGTTCACTTCGCAAGGGGTTTTCAATCGTCTCCCTACTGGACTACCATCCCTGGATGGATTGTGTGTGTGCGCGTGTGTAGGTGCATGACAAACAAAAGTAGGTCAGCGTGTGATTCAGTTGGCACCGACGAGCCGAGCAGTTAAAACCGTCGCATACAATTAGGGGAGGAAAACCGCGAAGAACATATGTAAAATGTTATAATATAGAGAATTAAAAACGAACGCTTTTAATGAACATTCACGCAAACACTCTTGCTAATATTTTGTTTTTTCTTCTTTATCTACAGATGATGTCACATGCTGCTGGGGATGAATATTGACTAACCCCGTTTGGAGCCCGACTAACTCAGCCACGGGCGAAGAACGCTAAGACCGAAGAAGAAAAGGCCGTGTGCCGACACCGGGTGGCTGGTGGATTTCCGGCTGACACAAGTGCCGGGGCTTTCCGCTGAGCTTCCGTCATAGTGCCGCACAAAACAAAAGACGTATTACCCATGGGCCGAAGCGAGACGCGTTTCGACAAAGGATGCTTTGATGAAAGGGATGCTTTTTGCAGGCGCGAACGATTGTGACGCGACGAGTTTTTAGTAAATTTCTCTTACTCTAGTGCCGGGCGTGTACTTGTGCGCGCCGCAATGTGCCGTTTATTTATCCGTGTGCTTTTCTTTCTTCTAGGGTGTGTTGATTGTGTAAACCCTGTGTGGGAGGCCACCACCGGTGTGTGTGTGCGTGTGAAATGTGAGCGTTAGGTGGAAGGCGGTCGCGTCCCTCCAAAAAAGAAAGCAAAAAAAGAAGGAAGTTTCGATACGAAAAGAAAATTGATTACGTGCGTTTGGTTTGGTTTGTTTATTGTCGTTGCGGTTGTGTTGAAGCCAGTGCGATCGTTCTAGCAAACGCGGAAATAATTCCATCCCGAAGTTCGAGTGAGTGGTCAATACGATCTTTTAGATCCCAACACCTTCCCACCTCTACCTGCGGTTGTGTAGCAGTGTTAGTGTGGTGCCCGTGCGTCCCTTCCCCTCCCCTTGTGGTTTCCGCAACAAATCCCGAAGCAGTCTGCTGTTTGTGTGCGGCTAATTTTTAGTTTTAGTTTTAGTTTTTCGGTTTAAAGTTTGTAAGAGAGGGTTAGGCTGGTCGCGAATCGGTTCGCAGCGTGTGCGTCTATCGCTTGTCGCGGTACGGTGGTATGTGTGTTGCGTGTTGGTGTGCGTGTCTGCCAGGGGCATGATAGTTCCCCCTCGGTTGGCTTCACTACTCAACACTAGCGCGGGAGGCATCGGTGGTGGTTGTAACAGTGGCCGCAACGCCATCGGTACCACTACCACCAGTAGCAACGGCACGGATCCTTGCCGATCCCTTCAAGGACCAGTCGGACAGCCAGTAGTGGTGCGCACATCGACATCGACGGCAACGGACGGCATCGTCAGCAACAACTTGTTGATCGGTGTACGGCACGGAAGCGGCGACCCGCACATCTTGTACCACATTTTGCTGGAAACCGGACGTGAACGCGAACGGCGGAAGGAAGCATTCGTTGACGGCTTCGTGCATCAGCTCGGCGATCAAAGGAACGGCGCGTCCGGTAGCAACAGGCTGCCCGGCAGCAGCTACACGACCACGAACGGCCCCAGCACCGGTCCAACGACGGAGCACGGAGCGGCAACGGAGGCGAAGCGGACGTCTGTGGAAGGGTTCACCGGATTCGGTGGCGGCAGTGCGGTTGGTGGAGAAGCAGCAGCTGGATTTGAAGCCGGGGTGGGTGGCGGTGGCGGTGGTAGCGACGTTGGCCGGGTGAGACGCGTCACGACGAGCACACAAGGGCAACCGGCGGACTGCGGCGTAGGCTTGCCAAAGACGGCCACCAGTAGTGGCGATTGCATCGGTGGTGGTGGAGGAGGCGGAGGTGGTGGTGGAGGAGGCGGCGGTGGTGGCGGCGGTGGTTGCGGAGGTGGCGGTGGTGGAGAAATCGCTCGGCAGCAGCAGGAGGAACCAATCGAAATCATACTTCCGGTGGCCTCGACGGGATACGTCGGGGTGGTGGGAAGCGGTCGACGTCACAGGTACCATCACGACGCTGCTGGCGGTGACAATCCGTCCGCCGACGAACCGGTCGGTGGCGTTGTCGTAGTGCACAGCAGCAGCGGCAGTACCAGCAGCACCGGTAGTAGTGGCAGTGCGGGTGTTATTGTTAGTGGTAGTGCCGGAAGCAGTGCGAGTTGCAGCAGTTCCGCTAGCAGCAGCGGAAACGGTATTACCGGTTCGGTGGTCGCACCGGAAGCGATCGGGGGCGGTGGTGTGTCGCAGTTCGGTTCGATCGGTACGGGTCGCGGGGAAGCGGCGGGCGTTTGTTTGCGCAAGAAAGAGGATCGCGAGGACGAGGGTGGTTCGAGCGGGAGCGGGGGCAGCGGGAAGCGTATCCTTGCCGTCAACCGCAACATCGACGATCTGCTGTTCGGCAGCGATCTCGACTCGCTGATCAACGACAATATCATTTATGGCTTCAAGTCGCTAAAGGTTAGCCGTACCCAATCGCAGGATCAGCTAGACTATCAGCAACAACAACAACAGCAGCAACAGCAGCAACAGCAACAACCTTTTTACCATCATTACCACTCAAATCCGCTGCATTTGCAACAGCATTTACTGAAGCAGCAACAGCAGCTAACCACCTCGTCATTGGGCTACCAACCGTACCAGCCTCAACATCTGCATCAGCAACAATCACATCATCCTGCTCACCATCATCAACAGCAGCCTCAGCAGCAGCAACAGCAGCAGCAACAGCAGCAACAGCAGCAGCAGCAATCACATATTAGCCACTGGATCGAATCGGAAACCATAGCGAGCAACAGCAGCACCATGTTGGCCGACAAAGCAAAGCAGAAGTGTGAGTATCTTACCTCTTACCCACCCACTTACTTGTGATGTCAATTTTTGGGTTCTCATTTTTGTCCGCTTAGTTTAGCACACTTTGACGCGAAATTTGTTCATTCGATAGAGAACAGTTTTCGGATTGTCGTCGTAAGAATGGGGATGACGAAGGCTCAATATTGATTTATATTTTGTTTAATCGAATCTATTGGAATCATTTGGATTGTTCTATCAAACTTAAAAGTTTAGAGCGTACAAGTAGTATGAGTTAAAACGATAAAAATATTTCAAATGCTACTGGTTGACCACATTTTTTGATACATGGATTTTCTCCTGGAAAATATATTTAAAATATCTATATCTTTCAGAGGTTTGGTTTGGTTATCAGGTTTTATAGTCAAAATTGCCCTGGAAATGCGTGTGAAATATTGGGAAGAATAGTTAGTTTTCATCCAAATAAGTTGTGTTTTTTTTCATAATTGTTGAAAAATTTTCAAGAAAATGTTCGTCAAACACGACTTTGCTAGCTGAAAATTAGAAAGTTCTATATTTTGAACATTCATACACGACTCTTCGGCTTTATTCCGGAAAACCCTCTGGTTACACTAGATCAGGGACGAACCAAAAGTCGCTGCAATGTACCATCTGCTGGATGGGATTGGTTACCGATCTTGCTTCTAGAAGCTGTAGCGGCCTAACATCGTTATAAAGATCGACTTTCGCTTAAGCATCGAAAGTATTTTGTTCGGTTGAAAAGGAGCAACTTCGATTTCCCAACTGCGACTCATGCGTAAAAACCTGTCATCAATTATTTAACGTGATTGCTCTGATTAATTGTTTGTTTCCACTTATAAGGAGGAAACATGTTTCCTACCGTTCTTGGGTAATTCCTCCAATGGTTGATCATGCTCTATAAACTAATAACACATATACACTTTGAGGCGAACGAAAAAATTGGAATTCCTTCGCGCGTGGTCGTCTTTCTTTCATTTGTTTATTCGGACGTCGGTGCGTTTGTTGGCCATCGCCTTGGCCAGCGCGCCTTTTTGTTCTGCTGCTGCTAGCCGTGAAGTGTCGAGCCATTTTGCGTCAGCGTAATGTGCGTATGTTGTCCAGCAACAAGCGAGGACAGCGAAGGTTGACCTTTACCATATCACCTTCATTATTTATTTCCCATGACCGGTGTATTCGCATCCGGCGCATAAGTCTAAAATTATGCCGAAAAACATCAATGTATGGTACGTTCCATCCAGCGCCGTGGCGGTGTGTTTGTGCGTACGGTGGTTGAATTTCTTCTGCGGGTTCAGTGTCTCGTGGCTGGTGCACGAATGGCTGACGGTTAAACGTGCTAGACGGTGTCTGGACTGCGTGGGGAAGGTCGCCCCCGGTGTGGCTAGACCAATTTTCGAAAGCGAACAAAACGGCCGGGCGTCTAATGTAAACGCGCGTAACGCACCGCCACGAAACTTTTCCCGGGCCCCCGGGGACGGAAACTTTCTGCCCACTCACCCAACTCACCCCAGGCCGAAAAGGCCTCGTGTTCCGTCGCCAAGTTCTTTGAACGGTAATTAAATCGCGGAAAAAGCCCGCGAAGGCGTTCAATGCTTCTCAACAGTGGCACGGTTTCGTCGATATCGCTGTTTTTATTTATTTTTTTTGGTGGTGGTTGGTATGGCGATGATGCTGTTGCTGGAAAATAACCGAAATCGCCTACCCAGTTTTCGCGTTTTGTAGAGAGTGTTTGTGGAGGATTCTTTCGGGGTAGTGGCTTCCTCTTCTTTCCGCTTCGTTCCGTCGTAGTACGGCCGGATTCATCTTCAAACTTTTGAGCGTAGGTGGACGCGTGGTGATGGCGCTTTGAAGGTGTTTTTTTACGGGTGCTCTAGATGTGTCGATTTTCTTGAGCTTTCTGACAAAAAGGCGGCAGCGATGTTGTGTTTTTTTTTGCTCGGTTATCGTGTTGGCCAAAGACGTTAAGCCGCGTACATCGAATGTTCGTTCATCGCCACGAAGGGGACCTTAAAAGTAGTGCACTAACGGAATTACGTAATAGGTAATTAAAATGATCAAGCCATCGATATTATTCAAGCGCTCGTACGTTACATATTGGTATCGGATATTATGGGGGGAATGGTTTAATTTGATTGAAAAGTAATTGACATACGGTGGTGTATATCCTTCGCTGAGATAACATCATCCGTGGGTTGAACTTGAAGAGAGGAATGTAAAAAAATGTTTTTTGTTTTTAACACGTTTTTAAATCATAAAAAATATTCAACATAATTGCTCGCCTCGTAGATCGCTTAATCCGTGCTACACCGAGCAAAACTTTCGTTTTCTTTCCTTTTAAGGGAAAATTTTGGTAAGCTAGTTGCTGCATGAATGCTTGGAAAACCCACATAACCGTTCGCTCCGTGTAACTGTTACGTGAGTCATATAAAAAACCCCTCCCGGTCATCAAACTCAAGAAAGAACCGAGTCCGAAAGCGATCCGAACCAAGTCGTCTTTGTTAGTATTGCTCTTCTCCGCTCCATTTCCTCCTCCTCGTCCAATCGATCATCATCTTAAACAGTGACTGGTTTTCCCCTTGCACGCGTAGAAAGCACGATTGCTTTCCAAGGACGCTGGAGGGGAGGGGTCGGACCCGGGTGCGAAGGAAACCCACCCACAGGAGACCGAACGCCGTTCTGCGGAAACAAAGACTGTCTCTTTGTCTGGTCGCGCCAGGCTCCCTCCACGGGCCGTGAGGAAGCTGTGTGGAGCTCTTACGCTTCCTTCATCTGCGCGAGGTCAGTACAGGCCGTGTTCTTTATGCTGCTCGTGCGGTGATTGTTGGTTTTCCTGAATATCCTGAATTGTATGAATACGTTCCAATGTGGGGCGCTGGGGCGTCAGCTTGCCCGTTTCCTTGTAACTAACCTGCATCATTTCCGGCGTAGCGTATCGAGTTTCGGTGGAACTGTGTTGTGGCTTTGTTAGTTTCCGATTTTTACGAAATCGGTATATCGATTTTTTATTACCGTTGGAAACTTCTCCACACGCTGATGGAGGCGCCTGGTGTGTCAGTATTTTTTTTCTCGTTAGTATTCTCCCGCTGTAAATACTTTTTCCTATAACCGATTGACATGATATTTGCATCCTTCTTAGCGCTGCCGCTGAAGATATTGGAGACTTCTGGGTTTGCGTGTGTGTGTCCATCTCAACTCTAATTCACTCTTTGTTGCGCGCGCTAAGTAAACCACAAAAAGCAAGAAGATGGCGCTACAAGAAGAAACATTGTATAAGTAGTGTTGCGGTCGCGTGTCATAACTATTTCGTTTTATTGCCACTTTAATCTTACCCCGTGTTATGGTCCCTTGGAAGGCTGAGGCGCAAGCCATGGAAAACCCCCATAAACGCGATGACTATCGGCATCACACCATGGGGCGGCTCGGAACAAAGTTCGGTCAGACAAGTTTGTTCTTTATAAGGCGAAAAGTAACACAAAATACTGTAAACAACGTTGTAAATACTGAACGAAATTTCCTGATCCTTGTATCCTAAATATTACAGCTTTGTACAAAATGAGGTTTGCACATGATAGATAAATTTGTTGACATATTACTCCCTAATTAGTTCAAGTGGTAGTGTCAAAGGACTAGGAATTGCAGAGTGAACAAAAATTTAAAGCATTAAATACTAGGCGTCTCCATGGCTCTCTAGGCTATTTGGTGAGTCGGAAAAATGGATAATTTTTTGCGGTTAATCACAAGACTGGACTAAAATGTATCGATCACTTATTTATGACAAGAACAAAAAAAAAACGATCAAAAAGAGTTAAATTTTGATTAATTTGAAGGCCAATTCTGGAACGGTGATTATTCATTGAATGTGTCTTTAACGAACTTAATTTGTGCACATAAAAGGAGTTTGTCAGGTTTTATGTAAATGATACAAACAATTTGGTAGAATAGAATGCTTACAAAACGTTTATCTGTTTATCAAATTTTCCAGTTTCATAAAATTTTTCCGGCTCAAATTTTTACTTTATATTTAACGACAATTTTTTTTGTCAACATTTGCCCAATTATGGTGCACGATATTCCCGCTATGTCTCCTTTGTGCATCCACCGGGCCAGCTGCTAGATTCCGCCTGGGGAAAGGTTTGTGGTAGCTCATTGCAATTACTCCATGAGAATGTTTTACGATTTTCGGTGTAATAAAAGCCGGAAGCTGCACTATTTCACGCAAGTTCTCGTTCCGCTGGCTCGTGTGAGAACGTGCATGTGTGTGCCCTTGTGTTTTTTCTTTTCTTTGGAGACAGCATTTTTGTGTTCCACAATTTCATAAGCTCACGCAACGGGCTGAAGGTGGCGAAATGGCGCCCCAATCGGGGGAAAGTGACGATAGACAGCGTTCTGCAGTTTTCTCCACTGCACAGTAATGAGGTTATATTTTAAGATATATAAAATTAAAGATAGCTTCGACCTACTCAATACTAAAACAGAAGTATGAGGTGTGGGTTAACATCATCATCACGAGGCATACACGATTTCAAGCGATTTCGTCGTCGAAAAACAGTTTCGTTGTGTCACCGAGATTGAGAAGATTGCACCGTTTTGGATGCAACTGGCAACAGGCAGCGCCTCTAAACCAGTATATGCTCTTTGTGTTACTTTGCTGAGAAAATTAGCGCACACTCTTCCTTATCGCGGCCGCGTTCGTCAGTCCGAGATCAGCTGTGGCGGCGTGACTGGTGGGCCGCTGGGCTGGTAGGACTGGATTCCGTAACCGCTTATCTACCGGTCGGCAGCGCATATTGCGCAATATCTCCGATAGGCACTTTCGTGCGGGCCACTTGACACGGATGCCAATCGGTGGAGCCACCCGGTTCGGCGGGGTAAAATGCGTCGTCACCGGGCCCGAGTGACTAGACCCATTCCGGGTAACCGATAACGCCACCATGGGAACATGCATTTCGGTGTTCGTTTGTTTGTTTTTCTATCCCTTTCTTTAGCTACTCCAATCAACCTGTTATATACATTTTTGGTCACTTCTCCCAGGCTGTGAAATCTTTCGGCACCCGTTCTCGCAGGTGCGGCTACGGTCGTCCGTCTTATCAGTTCGGAGCGTTCGCTTCGAAGAATTCCGATGAATGCGGTGACGCGGTTTGCTACCATCATGACAACAGTACGGTCACACCGGCAACGAGTTCCGTTGCCGTGCGTGTACTGTGCCGGGAAATACCGACCGTCGAAAGTGTCCCAGCGTGGTGGTGTCGTTGCTTGTGCCACCTTCGCCGCTCTGTGATATGCTGCTGGACCGAGTGCGGTGTAGATAATTTTAAAGTCTCGCCTGCCTCGGCGACCGGGCAGAGGATGAAGTAACTGTGAACCGCTGCGCCCCACCGCTTATCTTCTCCGACTCGGGCTCGTGATTGTGACGTGACCGTGCCCCGGTGTGTGGTTATGGGAATTTCGGTCATGGTCGCTCGTTGGAGCTATGTTTTTTTTCATTCGGAATTGTAGCTGAAAATTGTGATTTATCATGTTTGTTTTTTTGTTGTTGTTGTTTCAAATTTGGAAGCTGCTGCAGTGGAGGTTGCTGAGGGAGGACATATTTACCTGTACATAATTAGTGTATGGTGCAAGTGTTTTTCGAATGTTTTCTTGTTGCTTAGCTGGGACTTGAGTTTATTATTAAAACGTGTACGTTTTGTGTTGTGAAATTTTGAAAAAGGATTTTTTAAATCAAGCAACAAGTTATATTTTTATGCAACGATTATTAAACTGTCAAAAGTATGGAAGCAATTAAATTCGTTAAAAATACCTTTCCTACTTACGAATCGTGCTGAATATTGTAAATGAGTGAACCACTTGTAGCGTTATTTTTGTTTTTTTTTTTTTTGCAGGAGTTGAAACCAATTTTCCCTCGTTGGGTCCACACGGTTCCCCAACTCATGAAGCAACAATTTAGCGTCACATATCGGATCACACTGCGCACACCACGTAAACTGTATCGGAACGGGCAAAGCGAGCGAGGGCCTGCAGTAGTAGATGGTTGCAGCCGGTTGCAATAAAAACGGATGTCGGTCAAAATATTTACCCAAGTTAATCACTAGGCCGATGCAGTACTGAGTACTTGATCAACAAATGCGATCGCGCCTGTAGGTGCGAATCGTTGCATCCTACCGGTTCGGGAAAGTAATGGCAGCTTGAATTGTGTAGCCTGCATTTAACGACCCCATAAACTGTGTCGCGAAGCATTTGTGAGGAATTTTTATTTACCCTCTTGTTGCAAACTAGTTGGAAGCGGTATCTTGAGTACAGAATCTGATGAGTGTGTTGTACTTTGTGTTTTTTTTTCTTTTCAAACATTACCATCCAGTTGGATTGATGAGGCGGGAATCGGTGGGTTGGATTCTTCTCCAACTGGGGGTTTCCTTTTCCGTCGATCCCACGGCCCCATCCCATGCATTGCGTTGGGTGGTGAACGGAGGAAACTGATAAAAATAAATCCCTTTTAATGGGTCAAACCCCGAAAAGCACACGAGACCGGGGGCGATGCAGGCACGTTGTCTTATTCACTTGACGCAACGCCAGCCGAGTGCGTTGGGTCCGGTTCGTTGCCTTCAGCGCGATGTTCGATCAAGATCCTATAATTAACTCGCGTACATGTTTTGCCAGCGGAAAATTCTCCTTTCTTCTGTTCTCGCCGCACGGAAGAGGGAGTGGTAAGGGTGTAGTAATGTGGTGGCTTAACGGTGGCAATTGATCTAATTCGATCGTTTAGTGTCCACAGGGCTATGTTTTGTGTTTGTCATATTTAAATATTCCACTTTCTACAATAAACTAATCTTTTGCAATCGCTTGCTTTCCACTCACGATAATTGGAAACTAAAGCAGCGTTTGTTTGTTCAACAGTGTTGTCGAAGTGTTTGTGTTTATCGGCAACAATGAAACATTCACCACCGCCAACGTTCGGTGTGCCATTTTTATCATCACCGGCTGCTGTTTTGACGCAGCCGACCTCGGCAGCAGCATCAGCATGATCATTTACAGACGTACCGTCTATGCAGCTTGTCACATGCTTGCCCGGTTGACGCGCAATGTTTGCTTTTCTTTTCCTGTGCTTGCTTGCTCAGTTACTCTCAGTCCGGAGGGGAGGCCGAGGCTGCTATGCGCGTGCCGTGTCCAATTGCGCAAAACGCTTTTTTTCTCCCGCATGGAGAAACGCGGCAGATTTAGCCGACGAGTAGACGTTAAATTTTAACCTCGTTTTTGGGGTTGTTTTTAAAGGAAATGTTAACCGTAAATTTTATTTTATGTACGTTTTTTTTTAAATTTCTTTGTTGCTTTATCTATTAATAAACCTATTCGAATGTAGTTTTAATAAGTTGTTTTTTTTTTAATGAAAATAGAGCCATGCTACTGTTGTAAGAAAATTTTACGATCCTGATAAAGTATGGGAAATATTTCGTACTTTTTGTTTCAAATGTGCATGAGAGTAAAATCTTAATTGTTTATGTGAATTTGAAAGTGTTTTAGGGAATAGTTAAATGACTATCCAAAAATATGGAATTATCAAAGCAGTAGGTAATTTATATGAATAAAAGGAGCTGCTTGGAAAATACCTAAAAGATGGAAATGAAATATTTTTTCTTTTGCAATATTTGTATTGTAATAAATATTGCGGACATTTGACAATATTATACTAATTTAAAATGCATCTCAGTGCTCCGAATATTATTGAAAGTATAAAAGCTTCGTTGCAATCACATTTGATCGGCATCTGTTTGGTGTAATGGGAGAGATCGTTTTCATTTCACTGCTGGTTTCTTCCCCGAAAGCGGCTTGCTTTTAGCTACCAACAAGACCGCAATTTCACCCAATTACCAACTGACACACACGCACACAACCATGTTCCGTTTTAGGGTATTTCGTTTAGCTGGTTTACTGCCGAAGCCCGCCGAAGTTGGTTTGCTTGCCTCTATCCTTCCTTCCGACCGCGATTAGTGCTGGTCCGGTCTCATTTTCGCGGGCCACGCTTATTATTTGCGGAAGATTGCGCGTGCACGTGAACGTGCAGTGCCGCGGTGTGCGGCCAATAGCGCGCTAGACGTCCGCAAGGAAATGTAAATATACGCGGTCGGTGCTGCCAATGAAGCCGCAGCGACCAAGCGAACGCACATTCGCACGCCGGGCGCGCTTGAGTTGGTGATACCGGCGCTTCGGCGTTTCGCTGGTGGCTAGGGCTGGAGCACTCGAAGGCGATGAGTTTTTGTCGTTGTTGTTATTGCTACCATCCCCACCTGCCTCCTTCCACTGTGTGTGTGTATATACTTTGTATCACGATAAGAATAAGATTGGGTGGCTCACTTCGTGCGTAACACATACGGCCGATCGTGGAGTTTGCTGATAATGGGTGAGATGCGCCACCACCGGGGAATGCGTCCACGGACGAACGAACTGCTGGCCAGCGTGGAGTGCGGGAGAACCCGAAGGCGGAAAAGCAAAAAGGTTGTGATTTTTGAGACGCTTACGCGAACGATGACGCGCTGTGCCGCTTGATCGCTCGCCCTGCGTCCATGACTGGCGCTTTCGCTGGTGGTCGGGGAGCGGTTCTCTGATAGGTTGTTTTTTTTTTGTCGGGACGAAAGTAAGTGATCCATTTTCAGTTGTGACTCCTCTTCGTGTGTGTGTGTGTGCGCAGTATCCGCAGTGTGTGCTATTTTTGGACGCCACGCGAGTTACTGCGCGACTGTTGCCGGGTCTGTTTGCAGGCGACGGACAATTGTGGCTCCAAAACATTATTGCCCATCTTCCCTCACCCTCACCGCTGCTACCCTTGTGGTGTTGGTACTTGGTGATGGAGATGGAGAAGTTGAATGAATTTCATTGCAGTACTGGAGGAAAGGTACACGGTGGACAGATAAACTTTAAATGAGATTATCTAACACAAAATCATTTTTTTTTCGAAATTTTGTAATCTTATAATTCATAAGCGTAGTTTGAAGATGCAAGTATAGCAAAAATTTAGATTGAATTCTACTGAATCCAAATAAAGAAATAAATAACTGTACTACACACACACACATTTTATGAAACATTAGTGTTAATATAGAATCTACATACAATTTATTGTTTATTTGGATTTCTTTTGACCATCGTAATCACCTCATCCCATGCTTAATGGTTTAGCAAAAGAGGCTTTATTTAAATTGTTTCATTTTATGTGTCAGGTGATATTTTTTTTTGGTGAATACTCTGCATTGTGGATATGTGTTGGTCAAACAAATTAAATTCATTTAAAAAAAATCTCAACTCATTGATTGATTAGTGAGTGTCACGAATAAAACGGCACTTATATGTTCGTTTGGCACAACATTTCCGGCACTCTTTAAGAAGGTACGAATCAACTCTGCCCGATGAGATCACGCCATGCAATTACGAAAAGCGGTTGCTTTTGTCGGGGTGTGGAGGCGAGATCAGCCGAGGTTAGCCGTCGTTCGACGCGTCATGGCGCGCTCAAGATGAAGTCAACAATGTTTGCCCTGATCGTGCACTTCCTGCACTGCGTCCACAACGATCATTCATCTCCGGTGTAAAGTCATACACACCAGGCAGCACCATACGCATGACTCAACCGCTCTTGCTCCTCCAGCGAACGGTAACGGCGTGAAAACAAAAGCACCCTCCGCGAGCCGGGAGGGGAGGTTCAAGGGCAGCGGAGGAACGCGTATTTTTTGTTTTGATCTTCAACGCGGCGATTGCCTTCGATCGTTGCCAGCATCGGCAGCGTGTTGGCGCGGTAGCGCGTTGGCGATCTGCCGAGCAAAGAAAGCGCGTCAGGAATGTCGTTCGTCCTTCGATCCTTGTTGCGCTCGCGAGAAGCCTGGTTTTTTTTGTTTTTTTGAAAGTGTGTCCCGTTGGCGCTCACTGTACTGCTGCATATGCGTTGGTTGAAGAAAATCACGTCAGACGGGGTCTGCGAAACCAATCCCCGAGTGTGCCGTGCCGTTTGCCAAGAATCGATCGTTCGCCGTTCGCGGGTGACGGATTTTGTGTGACGCGGTGTGCGGTTCAGTGTCTGTTCGCGTCTTCGACGGAGCGGACAGGCTGTGTGGATTCGGTGGATTTGCGTTGCGCTGGTCGTTGTTTGTTGTCCCACGGGGCAGAAGGTTGCGAATATTGTTCAAGAAGTGGTGTTTGAAATTGCAGTGACCAGTTTCGGAGAGCGAAAGCGGCTGGACTGCTTTGGACATCTGTTTCGATCCGGCTGCTAGTTCGACCACGCACGGACACGGACCACTTGAAGACACCAGTTTGTTTCTGTGTTTTCTGCGTTACTTAATCCCAAACTTGAGGCCTGCGGGGATTGCATAATTTCTTCAGCGTGATCGTGTTGGGACAGAACTTACCCGCGCAACGGTGCGTTCATGTGTTGACCGGGGTGCGACCGGGGGGACCGTGTGGAGTGAGAAAGTAAAAATAAATTCTAATTCAACTTGGTGCACAACTAACACCAAGCCGCCGCCAAGCGCCGTGCAAGTTTCCACCAGTGGGCAGCAGCCGGTGGTGCGTCGATGAGGTTTTTTTTTCTTCGTACCACTAAACTGTCCTTAAGTGACTCCAGTGCTCGCGTGTGTGGTGGGTTCTAGTATAGTTGGATGTTTTGTTTGGCTGGCCACCACAGCAAGGAAGTGCGTCACAAAGCTGCTACTTTCCGCCGCCGCTGTTACGTACGCACAGTGTGAACGGAGGAAAATTTGGCGATAATAATAGAAGCCCGATCCCCGAACAAACACACTCACCCACACTGCTGTTGGTGTGTGCATGTCGTGCCGTGTAGAAGGCGAAGACGCGCTTGGCCTTTGGTGTTCGGTGTTGTGAAACAGCCCCTCAGCAACAAGCGACTGAGTCGGTGTTTTCTTTGCACGCGTTTGGCTGAATGTTCTAAGTGCGTGAATTTGCCCCGCAGGTCGTTAGATGTGAAAAGTTGTACTCTTTTTTTTCGGAGTGTGTGTACGCGCGCCCCTTTTGCGTTGTTCTTGGGGGGAGTGTGAAGCAAATCCCAAAGAGCCAAAGAGCTTTCCGCGTTTTGTGTAGCGCCGATCTTCCGAAAGGTGTAAGGAACTTGAATAAAAAAAAAAAAAAAAAAAACCAACCGCCGCCAAAATGACCAGCGCGCTGTGCTACATTTCCTCGTCGACGCTAACGCAGGCCTGGCCGGCGAAGGAGGAGGGCTACGGTGGTGAGTATTATCGTCAATGCAACAGGTTGCGAGTAAAACCGGGGAAGGGGAAAGCACACGCAAAGCCGACAAACTTAGGCAAATTCCCTGCTGCTGCCTGCACGAGGGAGAGGCGTGAAGGAGGTGTTTTTTTGCTTTTGATTTTCGAATTGTATTCCTGGTTTTTGAGCGTGTCCTGAGGAAGATTGCTTTAGGTCGTGCAGTTCGTTGACGTTTTTCGCAAAGGTTTCATTCAACTCACAGTTTCTCGATAGTTTTAAAATCGATGTCTTAAAATAGTTTTTGGGAGGAAAACAGTTCGATTTAACTATTGAGCTCGAGAGTTCTCGATGAAAAGCAAAGTGATAGGGGAGGTGGAATTAGGGAACAATTGGTAAAGGATTGTCAAATAGCACTAACACAAGTAAAACTATTCCATGTATGGAAGTTTATAGGATGCTTAGATCTTCTTTTAATAAGATTGCCAGTAATTTCGCGTCTAGGTAATGATAACGCGTTTTATAGTTTTCATTTTTTTAAATTTTATTCATATTGGTGCACGTCGTAGCTATATATTTATCTCTCTCCCTCCCGTAGCTTCTGCACTGTTTGCATTATTGTAAAGCTTGTAATCATCACCGCCACTCTCATTGTGACCTCATTTACAGTCTCCGTACGATACACCCGTAGTTGCGGTGACATTTAAGCAGCCGTTTTTATGGGCTAAACGAGAGTACCATAATAAGGACCTCTCGAGGTGTACCCTCGGTCGTTATTGTGTCAGGTCCTCGTTTCAAATCGAATGACCATTTGATGGGGTGATATTCGCAGACGCAAAGGCATCTTCTTTAATAAGATGCATCTTGATTTCTGCTTCAAAAGTCTAAGCTGTCGCAGTCGTTACGCAGCTCAGCCTGGGTGGGAGGGTGAAATGAAAGAAAAAGGGTCTGTCACGGGCGGCTCCTGTAGGGGATTTTTTTACGATCATTGGATCGTAAAACCTGCGCACAAATGGCCGATTGAGTGAACGGGTGAACGTTATATTTTTCTGTAATATTTCTGTGGAGAACAAATATTTCCCAACTGGATATCTTCGAGGTACAATGAGAAAAAAATAAATAATTTTTATGTTTTTCACCCGCTAAAGGGAACCCGTATCGTAACGTTCATCATTTATTTTTTCGATTTTACGTTACAATACGGGTTTCCTTTCATGTTTTACATAAAAAAAAAAAACACAAAGCCAACATTATTCCGATGATGATCGGAAATTTGGTTACCAGAAATTTGACTTCATATTATATTTCTTAAAACACTGTTTACGATCATGGTCAACAGTTGTATTCTAAACCCAACATGATAGTTAGTTTTAATATAAAATTACGCAAATTGTCTGTTGATTGCTACAGTTGTGTCGGTCCAACTGCATTTAGCACTAAAAAACAATGATCAATAGTATCGCACCGTGTGTTTATGATAATCTTTTTCGCTGAATACTGCACATTCGATTCGTGAAGGGGTTCGCATTAGCCCCCTGATGAAACTCTTATCGTGTTTAGTTTGGTTTTCTTTGCGCCACACTCCAGACACCGGTCAGTCGTGCTGCCGCAACGTTTCGCTTCGTTCTAACGACGTGAGGTGGATGCGAACGTATCGTTACAGTAAAGTAGGATATTTGCGACGTGATTATTCGCCAACCAGCCGAACCGACCGAACGAACGACCACCACGACGACAACGACGGCGGCGATGCCGATTTCGTCTACGGGGCGTGAAGGTGATGAACCCACACATCCCTTTCTCCTCCTCCCTCCTCCCCCCTCTGGGTGATCGCGCCGGGGTAGGGTAGAGGTTAGAATTTTGGGATGCAAATTAGCTGCAAGTAAAAGTGTGTTATGGTTGGCAACGTTTGCGGGGTGCTGCTTTGCGGTAGCAAGAAAAGCCGGCTGATGGGAGGGCAAGGCGCTGGGTGGTGCTAACCCCGAACATTGACTTGGCGGGAGTGGCACGTTTGGTGTGTATGAGTGAGACCCTTCCCAGCTCCGGGCGGCGGGAAAACAAATTGTGCTGTTGCAATATCGAACGACTTTTCGGGGCGGGGGGTGGGTTAGGTGCAAAATGTGCTTGTGTATCTTCTTCAAACTGGTGGAGATTCGTCCACCATACCAATCATTTCGGTCAGGATCTTCCATTCTGTGTGCCGTGTTGTAGCTGGTTGTGCGCCTTTGTTGCTGCCTGTTAGCTTCTGTCGCGGGATTTTCGAGGACGGCGAGACGGGAACGTATCAGCATTAACTTTATCTTCCACCGACGGGGTCTCGCGCGTTGTGATTGTATTGTTTATTTTCTGTCTGGCGCAAGGTTTGGGGTTTGGGGGTTTGGTTCTGTCTGGAACTACTCGACCGGAGTTGGGAAAAAGAGAGTAAAATATGAAAAACAAAAATCTGTCTTGCTTTGGAGAGGTCATTGGATTGTCGTGCGAATCATGCACATCCAAGGAACCAGGAGATGGGCGTGGGAAAACGGGGTGCTACTTTTTCCTCAGGATTGGGGCACCACGATGGGCTGTGGATTGCCACGAAGTTGTAAAGCTGTGTTTTCTCCGCCATCCGTCGTCTCGCCTTTGCTGCCCGGCGGGTGCGTCGGTGATACGAATCCGTCTGGCAGGTTCGATTTTATGTTTCATTTTTAGAACTGCCCTCGGTTGATTTTGGGGCAGGTTTGGAGCACGCGGGCTCCAGTGGAAAACTGGTCCATCTTGGGGGTGTTTTTTTTGTTGCTCGTGGCAAACGGTAGACTATACTCGGGCACGATGCTGTGGCCCTTTGTGCACGGTCGTATTTGTAGGGATCAGTTGATGCAAGTGGAATAAAGTAGTTTGAAACAATCTGATAGGGTTGTTGTAAGGATTGTTTGTAAGCAAATTTAATTTGAACAAATAATTTCAGTTTAAATGTTCTAATAGTATAACAAAAATAGATGAAAATAAGTAACAAATACGATAAGTAATGTGAGTTACATCTTTGAAATTTTGTTAAAATGTTTTTCCATAGTGGTTCTGATTATAAAAGACAAAAATAATAATTATTTAATTTCATTTTTAGGTTGTTGCACCTGAAAGCTTTTCTCGATTTCCCACATAAAAATCGACTCGCGTTCCTGGTGTTAGTAATTTATCTGGAAAAACAACCACAACACGTGGTGCAGGGAAAGTAATGCAACAACTAATGAGGGCAAATCACGCGAATCGGATTTGAAATGGCACCGGGATTTTCCACAGAACGGACAGTATTTTCATCCCCTGATAGATTCTTCTGCCGTCGATACCTGTGAACTGTCGTTAGTACTAACTATCATTCGCTGACAGTGTCCATTGGGTCGTGGAATGGAGCAGCAAACGTAAAGAGATTGCACAAATGTGAGCATGAGAAATGGCACAAGTGTGGTGAGCAGCGTAGCAGCAGCATTGCAGCCTCAAGGAAAGGGAAGCAGACGCGCGCTTTGGCTTGGTTTGGTTTGAATTGTCCTCCGTTCCCGGTGATGCATGACGTCGTCGTCGTCGCCGTCGTCCACCCGGGTCGGGTCCAAAAAATGTGACTCTCTTAACCGGTGTGCCGATGGATGCTGGAGGTGGCGCGCGATGCTCAACCGTGTCTAGACGGATAAAGAAACCAGAGAACCGGAAATACTTTATTGAATTACATTCGCCTGCGTCTCGCAGGCATCTCCCTTGCTCCCGTTCGGGCGGTTGCTGTGCGTGGTTTTATTTCTTGCTTTCCGACCATCTTCGTCTTACTTGTGTTTCATATGCCCCCGTTTCTTTCTCGACATTGCGCGCGACCTGCGTCTTGAACGGAAGTTTGTCTTTCGCTTCAATTTGTCTCTCTTGCGCTTGGTTCTTTATGTCGTGCTTTTTTTTTTATTGTTGCTGCATTCATTTTGTCTCCAGCGTTAGGGCAGCGTGAGAAGGATGGGGTTTTCGGCCTGTTTCGTCTGCGTTTTGGTTAAAATTTTGAGTCACCTGCACAGCTGCTCACTGTTCACTGGTTTTACGGTGGTTTATTATTCGTTTTTTATTACTAGATTTAATAAAATCAGTACATTATGATGTTAAGGAATACGAATGCTTCTTGTGCATCCTTGCGTCGGCAAAACTGGGTAATACGCGCCAAATTGATTGCCCTGTCGCTTAGGATACAGTTCGATTGCTTAGAGTACAATTTTCTAGCTTTACGCCCAATCCGATAATCCTCCAACACATCCCGGCTGCTCGTAGGTGAATATCAAGCGGAAAGCATATTTATTTCTTCCCTCCCACAAACAAATCAACGATACGAGAGAGGGAGAAAGAGTGAGCTCCGATCGGGAGTAGGCGCGAAAAAGGCAGTGAGTGTCTGCCACCATCACCCACACGGCAACAGGAAAAGCTCCTACCGTGATCCCACGGATTTTCTTACCGGGTGCGCGGAAGGAGGAGGATTTCATCTCCTTTCGTCTCGCTCCGACTTGTGCTGCGGTGTGTTCGCGCGCGTGGTTTTTGATCACTTTTTGCTCTCATTTCGAAAGCATACACAACACTGTCTTTTAACGCGTGGGTTTCTGGATGATCGGCGGCATCGCCACCGGTCGGCCAGCGAGGCGATAAGCGTGGGAGCGAAATGAACCCCTAGCTGCACGCACGTAGGCTTCGTTAAGTAGTGCGACTGGCTGGGGCGCACGTTTTCAGTTTTTACTAACCCCTACACGCGGTCAGGATGCTATCAAGGTTGCCGTGTGTGCGAAAGTTTCGTTTTTATTCGCTGCGCAGGCTAATGCGATAGTTGGAAGGCTGGAGAAAGGTGGAAAAAGATGATAGCTAAATAGAAATCAATAAAAAAATATTCAATTACCAATCGTTGCAGCCCAAGGCCGTTTTCACCAATTTAATATTGAACATAATGGCTACTGTCCGCCCGCCCGCTAAATATGCTGCAAGGTACTTTTTTCGGGTTCCTTTTGATTGCTTTTGCTGCAAAAACTTTTGGTTTTTTTCAGCTAGCCATGCTTTTATTCCTCCTATGCTTGGCGCGCTGCAAACGACGTAATTTGTGGACGTGTTAGTAAATCATTTCTTATGCTGCCTCTGCTGCTCTAACTCTCTGGAGGCGGTGGAGGCGTTTTGTTTGGGCGGTATAATAAGGCAAAGAATGGCTTCTGCAGAAGTCGAATCCATTTCGGGCACACCGATAATCGCGACGGGCGCTCGCGGTACACCAGTTTCTCCAGTTCGTCGACGGGTGGTGGTTTGCTGTTGCCTTGTTAAAGCCCACATGCCGCAGTCAATACCCTGAGAAAGTGCACAGCACCGGGCTTTCAATTAAACAGTTGCGGTTCGCTAGCATTCATTCTGTCCCAGTTTGCATCTTTTAGACTTAGATTTTAGTTTTTCTTAATTGATGACCGATGGTAGGAACAAATCAGCTACAGCGAATGGATCATGCAAGTTGACAAAAAAAAAAGAAAAACAAATGCATATTACACTTGTAGATGTTTTCCATGTAAAAAATGAAGGATTAGTATAAAAAATACCCCGCTTCACTAAATTACAACATACATCATTCTGTCATCATCACCTCAACGGCCCTTTGTCATGATGGCGGAAAAGGGGTTTGGGAAAACGAACCACCGTTTTATTCTTCCCCCGGCTCGGTTTTTACCGTCTGGAGGTCAACGGTGCGGTCGTCACCGTCGGTCGTCGATCGCAATTTCGACATTGGTGTTGCGTTCGTTCGCACGGCCCGGACCGGGAGCGGGAGCTGGGGGAATGAATTATGGGGTCTATTTTTGAACCTGTGACTTCACGTCGGCAAACCGCTCGCCGGTTGCCTCCCACACTCACAGGCGTTGTGTGAAAATGAATATGCTAAAGCACAAATCGGGGCCAGCCGCACACGAACGCACGCACGGTGGTGGTGGCGGCGGCGGCACGGCATGCAAGCGCGCGCGCGCGCGCACGCACGCATATGCTGTCTATTTCGTTGGGCAGATCATATTGTGCCACCCAGCAGGGCAAGCTAACCCCACACGCCGCTCACTGCACTGGGTGGACGCACCCGAGTTGCCCAATCCAGTGGAGCTGTTTATTTCACGTGCGCTAGGGGAGGGAAGGAGCGGAACTTTATCCGAGGAACGTGAACGGAAAAAAGTGATGATTGGTACAACGCACACATTGCACATGATTCCGTTGCTGCTACAGTTCATTAGCAATGTCCACACAGTGTGTTACTTGCAAATGATATCCGCGAGATTGATCATTTCAGTATAGGGTGCGTTACGTTCATAAAAAAATAAAAATAAATGATAAAAATGTCTCCACCAAGAAGACGGACTTGTAAAATGAAGTAAAAACTCTCACATATCTGTTTTTCTTCAGATCTGAAAATTTTCTGCAAGTTTTATGGCCACCTTTAAATGGAAAAATAAAGAGTTGTTGAACCCAATCGCCCAGACCCTGTTCCGGTCGCCAATTATGATGACGATGTGTCGCCCATTACACTAAGAACCTCGCGTACCCGAAGTGAATGCTCACTCCCAACCGCAGGCAAGCACCAGCGGAGCCAACGTGCGGTGCGCAACAAAATCGTACGGCCGTCGCACGATACTAGTGTTCCCTAGGTCAGTTTTGTTGATGCCAGGAGGAAACTGTGGTTATCCGGTTGTTTGTGCGCGTGTGTCTGCGTGCATGCGAGCGCTATGTGTCGGTTGTACCCCTTTCCGTTTCGACACTTATGTGTTGTGCTCTACCGCACTCTTTTGGTGTTTGCTCTCAAGTACCGGCAGCCCCTATCGACGGGCATAAAAGTGACAGCCGGGGAAGCTTCTTTCTTTTTTTGCACCACTCTGGCGAATGGCGTGAGCTTGTTCCCAAAGTTGGTTGGGGTGTTATTTATATTTTAAGCAATTTTTTGTCGATGCGGGTGGAGATCTGCGATTTTTTGTCGATGCACCCTGGAGATCTGCACCCTTGCACTGAATGTTGATTTAGTAAGCTTAGTACTTTATAGTAAAAAAACGGAACGCCTGTGTTTACGGTCGCGTAACAGGCGTTGGACAATGTAAACAGTCGCCGACATTCGTGGGGTGTATGGTGTAGGTGTGCTAACTAAACAGAATTCTTGGCACATCGTGGAAGATTTATGCTTTGACTGTATCTCCCACGCTAGCCGGTTGGTCGAACAGTTCACATTAACTCATGAATCAATTGTTTTGTTTGTGTTTGGACATTTACCGATAAATTTGGTGGGTGGAAGAGAGGTGGGTTGGGGCGTACAACATTACTGTGCCATGTGTCTGTAGAATGTACTGAACTATTTCGATCAGGTACGTAATTCGTTATCATAATCATACATTCGGTAGAATGCATCAGTGGCGAGTGAAGCAATGTTCCCCATATGAGGGAGTCTTTCCTCGCGATAAAAGGCGATCAATAATAATAAAAATTTGTATTCATTTAATGTAATTTTGACTGCCACGAGGCAAGGTAGCCTAATAGTTAGTATACTTGATGTGTTTATGCAAAGTTTCTCGCAAAGACACGCTGCTAATTTGATGGTTTAAATTATTCTTTAAAGTTCGGGTATTATATACGGAAGGTGTATTTTATCATTTTTTTTTGGTATGTTGTCTCCATATCTCGGGACAATTTGGCTCCCAAGCATGAACTAACTTCAAATCTTAAACATAAACTTTTTCTTGCTTTACTATTTGCTGCGCCGGTGGCCATAAGCAATTCGACAAATTTTTTGTATTTATACATTCGTTTTATCCCATTTTCCAACACTTTGTCACATTAGCTAGTGAAGGATGTATTGTAACGTTTTATACGTTTTATCACACACCGTTTTATCACACATTAGAAAGCCTTTCAATTCATATCAAATCAAGCCTCAGCTTCTGTAGTTTGCAGATATTTGTCTATTTGTTTCGGAAAGCATACGTTGAAAAGGCAGCTGAAATTATCGGCGCACTGAGCGCGTTCAACGTCTTCCGCTGTTTTGAAGTCCGAACTGCGCTTGAACTGTGGATTTTATTTATAGCTTTGCCAATCCACCTACGTTGCATCACCGTGTATAGAAAACTGCCTCGTTTGTTGAGAGCGAGTGGAAGTTGGTCTGTTTTAGTTTTCTTTTTTTTCTTCTGTGCAATTACTTTATCGATTTGATTTGTTGCATTAATTCGTTCGCTTCTTAAGAGGATACACGCAAGAGTAATATCTTGACATTTTGAGTGATTCATGTATGATTAAAATTCGATTTTTATGTTCGAAATGATTAGACTTCACTTGCAACTCTATGATATACATTGTAGCATATTTTTGAACATTTGATGCGTAATTTTACTTAATAACTTAAGAGTTTTCTTGTGTTCTTTGTTCGAAATGCTTTGAATCGAAACCCTATCATCGTTGATTGTTCATAGAAAGTTGTTGAGGAACATTTTTAAAATAAAAAGTTAGATTTTACACATGTTATTGTAATGCAGGATCGAAACCTCTACAATCTTTATATGTACTAAACATAATGCCATGAAATAAAGCACTTTAATGCTTAGCTATTAGGAGCAGCAAACTCCGCTGTGTTCTCGTGGGAGACGAAAGAAGGTAGAAAGATGCAAAGACGAACATAAGAAGATCGCATGCTGAAACAGGAAACCCCAGGGTTGTTCGGGCGGTGTTGTAATACACTAAAAATAGAGCACATCACCACATTGCGTCGGCGTGTGTCGGCGGTGGGTTTTTCGTTTTCGGTCGCCGAAGGTGTGGTGACGCGAATACGCCCGGATGGGACGCGGCTTACGACCCAACCCCCCCCCCCCCCCCC
>KI915040.1:22732572-22764565 GCA_000473445.2 Anopheles farauti
CCCCCCCCCCCACCCCCTCCCCACTCTACGCCGTCGTCGTCGTGTCCACGTCGGCATTTGGTGCGGTGCATTTTTAGTGCCAGCCGTTGGCGTTTCGGTCGGCGGTACCATGCGATGCTGCTGCATTCGCCACTGCTCTTGTGAAGTTGTGCAGCATGGTGAAGTGGTCGCCACCTTCGGGTCAAACATTGGTTCCGTTTGATACGGGGGCGACCGTTGCTGCCGTTGCTACCTTTATTTATATTGAGCCTGCGTGGAAATTCCGCGAAGTCAAATGGCACAAATAGTTGCTCAAACACATTAGCACGCCAAGCCGACAATGCACAAATAATCACTAGCAACAAGTACTGTGTGTCTGTGTGTGTGTGGGAGAGAGAAACTGGGAGTGAATGTGGACAAAACCAGGCAGACAGCAGGCGCACGTGTGTGTTACCGAGAAAGCAGTAGCAATCTCGGCCTGCTTGAGGTTCGGTGGAAATACCACCGCGGCCGAAGCCGTTTCGGGAAGGGTCCGTCTGGTCCGTTTCTGGAATTCCGTTTCGGTGCGCCGACGGGTTGCGACTGCGCAGGCGATGGGGTTGACGCCGACGAGCTGTGAAGCTGTTGGAATTTGCGCGTTCGGCGCGTTCGGCGCGTTCGGTTCGGGGCCGGTGTGTTTGTGTGCACGCGAATGGAGATGCACGGGAAGGAAATTCCCCTTGGAACCGGTTTGCCTTGGAGCGCAGTTACGCCCGACTGGGTGAGAGATGGCCATGATGCAGCAAGCTGCAAACGGATGACGAATGAATAATGATGCATCGGCATATGGCGGCGGGTTGGACGGGGTGGTGGGGCTTCGTCTCGAGTTCGTGCGGAAGCTGTGCCGGAGGTGCATTGGCAGCATTGGCCGGCCGGATACCATCATAGCGCACACATTAGTGCGCTCGACAATGAAACTAGCGGTCCTCAAACTTGCGAGGTTTTTTTTAAGGGAAGAACGAGAGGAAGAAGACGAGATGTTTGCCATTTTGGAGAAGGTGACGTGTCTTTTGACCTTTCGATAGAACGGCTCCACTCCACTCAGTGATGATCTTCAGGCGCCTCAAAGGCCCCATGGTGCAAGAGCCAGGCCGATGTGGCTAAACGACACGTGGGCTGAAGCGCTTGGGGTTTTGGATTATTTTTATAAAAAAAAAAAAATACTTTTTCGTCAGCGACTGGCATCCTTTGGCTAGAGACGACCCCATAATCCCTCCCCACCGTATGACTCCCCACCGTTCCGTTCACGTATGACGCGTCAGGTCGTGCTTCGCCCAATCTCTTAAAGAAAGCCTTTCGCATGTTTGCTGTCCGTCAGGCTCACCATCTGGTGCTCGCGTTATAGAAGTTTGGGCTAACATCGTTTGTACCGTGTGTTGGTGTGTTTTTTTCTGCTGTTGTTTTCTTCCCTTTGCTGCTCCGGATGGAGAGGGACGTGCGTACAGTTTTACAGTGAACGCGCGGCCACTCGTCGGACATTGATGGGATACGATGGTCGCGTCTTCATCGATCCAGCTCGTCGTCTCGGGTGGTGCCATGATTAGCGAAATTGGCCACAACAGCTGCTCCCTTTCCGGCAGAGCATACACATCCACACATGCTCGTACATACAAGCATTAGCGCCCTTCCGAAAGCGCTCGGTGTAGTTTCAAAATCAATCTAACGTCAACATCTGCGTCCGTGTTGCTCCATTTTTTGGTGTTTTTTTTTTGTTTGCTTCGTCAGTAGGAGTTTTCTTAGCTGCAACCGGGGGCTTTGAGGCGAACGAGAAGACCCTCCCCTCCGTTATTATTCAACGATGTGCTTGGAAATGGTTGTGTTTCATCATCTCGGTATGCAACGCCACGTGTGGTTGTGTCGATGGATGCATATTGCATAGTCTCCTCGCCGCACGATCGTGTTTTTTGGAGGTGATAATATTTATTGAAAATGAGAAGATATTCATAATTAATTAATGTTTTCTTATCCATTCAAAACCATCTATGTGATCACCTGAGCTGGAAGGTTCGTTGGCTTACGACCCTTTTGCTTTGGCCTATTAATTTGAATCATACAATCCTTTTATGGACTGCAAATGCAAAAAATCGCAAAGTGCCAGTGCCTATTCTACTCTCGAAAATCAAACGACGTCCCATGCCTCATGTGTGTTGCTCGTAAACAGCCATAGCACCAGGCGCACCAGCATCAGACGGCAAACTAAACTAATAACTCAATCGAACGGTGGGTCACGGGCACACAGGTTTGGATCCGGTTGTATGTGGTGCCTTTTCTCGTTAGCAACAGCGGCGCCAAAAGCATTAGGAATGTGGTGGGCAAGAGAAGACAAAAAATAAAACATCTACCCAAGATCGTGATCGGACGAGAAAACGTGGGTAAAGTGAGAACATGAATATCCGCACAACGTTGTGGGATAAATCGGACTCATCGCTCTCCCGTGCGCCGGCCCGAACGCTCTGATCTTCTCCCCACTGGTTTGGTGCTTTTTCGGGTAGGGTCGCACATTTTGAGTGTCTCGCCTGGGAGGGGTGATGAGTTCCGATCGCGCCTTGGCATGCACGATCGTGTAAAAAGTTCATCGATCGTGCGATGCGCGTGACATCAGTGAGAGAATGCGAGGAGTGTGTGAGGAGAAATATATGAAAAGAGAACGATCTTTCGCGAGGGTGAGAATTAGGGGTAGTGTTTTTTGTATGTATTATTTCCGAAAGGCCGGTAAGAATAGAAAAAAAAACCGTATGTAACCGAGTAGATGATTCATGCTTAAACCTTCGGAAGATCGGGAGATCTTTGCTGGTGAGATTTGTTGAGTTCATACGACCTTACAAGGAGAGGTCAATCAATTAAAGTCATAACTAGACCAAATTGTTAGCATTTCTCGTTCGAAATCGGTAACAGAAACGGATGGTGCTATAAATAACTTAGTATTATAACTTGTTAAATGTTAAATGAGTTTCCATCAATTAATTAATTAATTTAGTTCTTAATTTGTTGCCAATTTGTCGATTATAGAATTACTAATTAAAAATCATCATTAAAAAAGGAATGATGACGGATTTAGGGATTTAATTTGTCCCTAATAAGAAAAAAAATGCATTGAAGGGTTAACAGTTATAAATCACCCCATCCCGCTCTGCGTCAATATCTGCATCTTTTTTTGCAGAGCACTTCTGAGTGTAGAATCGCCAAAAGTTGGCCACCCAAATACGGGCCTTCGTGCATATGCTGTTTGCAACGAAAGCTTTTGCTCTTTCGCATGGTGACGCGCACACACCTGTACGCGAACCGAAATGACGCGAACGCGAAGAACTGTAAACGAAAACGAAGAAGTTCGTTAACCTTATTTCCGGCTCAATTATCCGGTTGCTGTCGTCGTGCTGTTGTCGTCGTCGCCGGCGTGGTTGTGATTTTTTTAGGCTAAAATTTTGGTTCGATTTTATGTTTAGCCGCAGGGGAGAGCAGGGAACCTTAAACGAGGGTATTTTTTGTACGTTTCTCTTTCCGCATTCGTTCGTCTGCGGTTTCGTTCTCGATGTTTCGCTATCGATGTGTGGTTTTTTTACGCGCTACACTTTCGATCTTTTATGGATATCTTCTCACCGAATTCTCTCACTCTCAAACAAGCGTTCCACACGTGTGTGCTTGTGTTTGGGTCACTCGAAGTAGATGGTTTTCAAAATGCAATGTTCACAATTCGTACACAAATGTAGCACAAACATGATGCTTAATACTTCTTTTGGAAATTATACTAATGCTCTTCATTTTTCCATTTTCAGTGGCGGCACAGTTTGCATCCGGAAATGTTCCTGACTCAACGCGGCAAAGGCATCATGCGCCGCTTTACGGAAGACTGGTTACAGAAGAACACTTACCTGCCGTACATCGTGATATACACCAGGTATGGAATGCCGAATAGCACCGATCGGACCGTAAAAAGTCCCCAACACAACTAACCCACCACGTTTTTTTTTGTCGTTTTGTTTCCAGCGTTCGATAAGTCCCACTTCATCGACCGATATTCGGGCGATGGAAGCCCGGATACCAGTGCTTTTTCGTGATCCGGCGACGGCACCTCTGCGGAAGTTGAGCGTCGATCTGATCAAAACCTACAAACACATTAACGAGGTAATTTTAGTAGGGACAATGTGGATGTTGCGTGCGGCTCTCAATTGTCGATTTACCGTGTGTTGTTCATGCACAAATGCTGTGTGGAGCCAGCGATGGGCATCCTTGTCGAATCCCTACGTGCCTTATCACACGCCTGCGGCTACGATGAATGCGGGCGTGCGATGGCGGCCACTATTAATTGAATTATAATAATGCCTTGCCGCGTATATCCTTGACCATCTTGAGCGTCACACCGTGGAGCCAGCGTTCTAGCACGTGCCGCATTTAAATATGGGCGAATATTCTTGCTGCACAAGGATTGTGTGGTGGTCAGGTGCCGGAAGAATGATGCTGATGAGTAAGAGAAAACTCCACTTGATGGTGCCAAGGATACACACACTCACACAACCGCGTGCCGTCTTGGTGGGCAGTTTGGCGCCACCAAATGAATGGCCGGCCGTTTCGTTCGCTGGACGCACTCTCTCTCGCTTTCTCTTTGACGTGTGCTGAATAATCTCACTGACCGGACCAGGAGTAAGCAAGGAATTTTATTCGCTAGCGACAGATAGAGGAAAGCACGAAATGGTAGTGAAGTGAGATTTGGTCATCTGTTTGAATTCCTTGAAGCCCACACTTCAGGCCGACTGGAGCCCAAAAAACGCACGGTGTTCCCATACAACTCCCCGTGGACACGAGGCGTTCGAGGTGGGTGGTGGCAGCACCCTTCCACTGAGAGTGGGATTGTTTTTTGTGCAGCAATAGCGAAAGATGAGGTACGGGCCGGTCATCGGGTGGACGATGCTGGCGGATTTTGTTCTTGTTTTCTAGCCCATGATCCTTCACGGGCGAATTGTGGTTCGAATAGAAATCGCCGTCGTCCACCGCGCTCAACGGTTATTGGCTTAAATCTTCACTTTATTATCCAGTTTCTAGGCAACCGCTGCTGATCTCTTGGTGAAAAGAATAACCGTGGAATCTAACATAATCACCAAACATTCTGGCTGAAGTGGTGGTGGTAGTAAACATGTCGTTTTTTATTTGCTCAAATTGTTTTATTGAAGCTCATAAAACTCGGATCAAGTAGGTCGCTAAAAATAGCAATCTGACATGCAAAATTAATTTGAAAATGTAGCTAAAACTAAAATGTATATCTTTTTAGCAAAACTGTTTGAGAAGGTTAAATTGAATATAATTTTATACAGTTTTTTTTAATAAATTAGAGACAGTGTTTCACATTTTTGACCTGGTGGAAGGACAGGAAAGATGGACTCGAGAATAGCTTGCTGAAGACCAGAAGACACCGAACTGGTAAAACACCACGGCTGAAGTAGGAACATAGAATTTTAGGATCGTGTAGAGTCTAGAAAAAAACTGCAAGTGGTTCTTTCTTCCAAAACGAAGCCACTCATTTGAATGCAATTATTTTTGAAGCACCCTCGTCATCGGTACTTACGGTAACGGGTTAAGCGTACTGTTAAGATTCTTCGTTATTTGATGGAGTAATTGATTGATTTGATTCCTGTTCGTTCAAAATTATTGTAGAATGCTAAAAAAAAAACAGTATTTTAAAGCTTTTCAACATTTTGCGAAAAAGGCACCCGCTTTTGAAGTGTGTTTTTTTACTTTGGCAATCTTCGCGAACATCCTTCTAGATGCGCATGTAAATGTCAGTAGCTACCAAATCGTTAACCATTTGCGCGATAGATATTGCTTTTGTTTCTCCGTCATTTGTCGGATTCCCGCTTTCCTCATCCTTTCGGGATGTAGTGCTGCCGGCAGGAAACGCAGTTTTAGCATATCCTGGCTCAAGTTGGTGCAAGCACAGGCAGCCAAACAGCAGCAGCAGCAGCAGCAGCAACAGAAGTCAACCCAATCCGGACATTCTTCGCGTGCGATTTATTACCACAAAGTGACGGCGAGAGAAATTGAAATTCGTGCGGCGTGTGCGCTCGCGTTTCGTTGCCCGGACCGACCCGCGCGGGATGGAAGAGTACACATGGATGCGGTTGGTGGCGTGCGGCACCTTTCATTATTGGAATTTTAATGTAAATTCTTTCACATTTCGTCATGCGGAATGGTTTGTCAGGCGGGACGGGAAGGCGACCGTTGCGTGGCACGGGATGAGCGTGGTGCTGCGTGCGAGATGCAGTCGCGGGCACGGTGGTAATGTAGGTGGAAGAGTTGAAGCTCTTTCTTTTTCATTTCATCCACAACGCGCACAGCTCTTTTGGACACTTCCCGTACTTTTTGAGGCGCTGGTGTGTAAATTATCTGCGGCTGGTGGGTTGCGTTGAGTGGTAATATCTTTTGCCACTCCAGTTGTGTCGTGTTTTGAATACATTATTGTGCACCACTTTGGCGTAAATCATCCCCGAGAAAAATCATATGCAGAGCAGCCGTCGAACGGAAGCGATCCGATCCTAGCCTTACGTACGTAAAGGGAACACTATTTTCGGTGTAAAACACAAAAATCATGCGCTTATGCATTGGTTTGTGTGTATGGAATCGCAATCGGTCAATGAACTTTGCCTTTGCGCATTCGGCATAGGCAACTTCAGCCCGGAACCCAATCAAAAATATGATTCTTCAGTAAAAAAGCAAACGAAAAAAACCAGACAAAGTACGTGCCAGTTCAGTCGATATGAATCCGAAAGCACTCGTTCCTGGCAATTGGCCAGCAACCAAATGTGTGGAATGAAAGCAGATATATACAGAGAGAGTGAGTGAGAAAGAGTTTGGCACGGAGAAAAAAGTAGAGGGATGCGTTGGCAGGAAGGATCTGCAAGTTAATGAGAAGCTCAAGTATGCTCTATACCAGGCCAAATATCCGCTCCGACGATGGGTTCCCATGTCCTGTCCATTGCCAACTATTGCCAGCCCATTAGTTACTGTATCGCTCTGTCGCTTTCTTTCTCTTTCACACTCCTTTCTTCAGGCTTCAGGTCCGATCTTTCCGTTCTTTTCCCTTTTGTGTGCCTGACTGATTTTTCGGCTGAACTCCGGATTGACCACTTGTGGTTCAACGGGTCATTATCTTTCATGTGTCGGTTTGATGTTTTTTGCTCTCATCGCCCTCCTACCCCATTATTTTCCTTCACCGCCTGCTTCAGCAGGCACACAGTTTCCTGCATCAGCAAAGGCCACCAGGCGTCTCCATTTGGATTTTTAAAGGATTTATGTTTTTTTACTTGCTACTAAATGTTTCGTTTTCAATGTTAGCTATAGTTCATTAACCATCCTTTCTTATCTATCCGACCGATTCACTATTGTTCACCCTTTCCGTGGTATGTTTAGCGGTATTGTTTCTCGCTATAATTAATTTTAAAAATCGCTAACTTTCTGATAAATGTGGCGTCCATCCGTTGTCGTCAAAATCATACCGAAAGAATTAGCATCGCATCGAAACGAGGGGATCGTCTCGGCAAAACCTTTCCGTTCACCAGGTTGGTTGGTGACGCGCGCATTCCCAATGCTGCGTTGGTTGGCTGGCTGGTTGGCTGGCTGGTTGGTTGGCTGGGTGGATGGCTGGCTGGTTGGTTGGCTGGGTGGATGGCTGGCTGGTTGGCTGGTCGTGCGGCGGTGGTGGCCTCTCTCCAAAGCAAATGTGTGCACACGATATCGATTTTCTTCCGACTCGAGCAGCAGCATCATCACCACCCCAAACAGGCTGGCAGACGCATAAAGACACACATACACACACATAAGGGTGGACGCGAACGCGCGTCTGTCGTTGTGTCGCCGGCCGCGTACACGCGCGCCACGATGACGTTGCGGCGGCGTCAGGCGGCGTGGTGCTCCGGAACAGTCTGCCTGGTTTGGTTTACGCGGGGCCCCTCCGTTGTGGGTGGTTTTGTTGTGGTTGTTGTTGTTGTTGTTGTTGCTGCTGACGTGCTTGATTGTTCGTCGTGTGTGTCTCGTGGTTTCTTTCTCTCTCTCTCTCTCTCTCTCTCTCTCTCTCTCTGTCTGTCTCTATTTCTTACTCTCCTGTTCGTATGTTGCAAGCACGTCCAATTATTCGATCCTGGCGGATGTGCCCCAATACTGCCCGACGGCTAGGAGCCGCATCGCTTGCCTGCCTGCCTGTTTGGCTCTAGTGGTGTTGGTAGCAAATGGTAGCGCGTTTTGGTAGTGGTGCGATATGCTACATGACTGGATGTTGAATCTTCATTTTCCTCTTCTCGTGACTCGGTTGTCTGTAGGAAATGGAGGTGCTGGTGATGGAGCACATTGCTTCCATTTATCTTTTCGTTACCCTGTCTCGCCTTTAACGGCATGTTGCAGGATGAGGTTAGTTGTTATTGTTGTTGTGTCGGGTTGTGATTTTTTCTCTCGTTCTTTCGCTATCTCTCCCTTTTTCGTTCAAATTCACTTGCATCTTATGTCGCTGTGATAACGTGACTTAGTTGAATAAAAACTATTCTATGAGATAGTTGATGCAAGAGCAGGCTGAAAAATTTTATAAAAAATATATATTAAAACTACCAGGCGTCTCCATTCGTTGTCTGTTTTTTTTTTCTATGAGGAGATTTTTACGCACTTTATTAACAGCATATTAATCGAATTTTCGATTTGTACAATCAAAACAATTTTTACGACCCTAATGTGTTGGTTTCAGCCTATTTTTCCTCAAATATCAGATATTTTATTATAAAAAAAAATGCTTGACAAAAAAGCGGTAAGCCAACGTTCTCATTCCGTCCGGGATGATGAGGTTAAGGTGCCCGTTTGTCTTATTCCACAAAACTAGCATCATTTCTGTCCGTGTATGGGGCGCGCGCGCGCGTGCCTTTTGCACCACGACTACTGCACGCGACGCCACGGTCGTGTACCACACCGTGCACATTCTGTAAATGATGCCAAGCTTCTCGGTAGTGGTGCTGCAGCAGGAGCTAGACAGCTTCCTAGATTCATCTTCGTTCGTGGTAAAAGTGTAGCATGCATACCACGCAGCTGACTCACGGTGCAGTAGCTCGCGGTGAAGGACGGTGCTGTGCACGTACAGTCAGCGATCGATGATTTATGATGATTCGTTTGCAACTATTGCTTTTGTTGTTCACATCAAAACATCAGCATCGACTCCGTCTGGAACGGGGAAAAGAGAGAATGGAGCGCATCTGGATTAGTATTGGATAGTTAGATAGAAAAGATTCACATTAGACAGGTCTGCGAAAAAGTAATCATCATCAGCTGAAATAAAACCCCTCTGGTAGTCGTCGGCAAGGTTGCAGGCAATGAGCGATGGGAACAAGCTGGCACCTGCTACGTCGTACATTCTCCCTCCTCAGTATCCAAAACGTCAGACGCTGTCGCAGACAATTTTCCGATCCATCCCAACCCAACCGGACGCCCGTCAGTGGATTTTTCCCAGGTTATGGGTGGCACTGTCTAGCCTCTTCCTCGTTTGTCGCGCGTTTTCCACTCCCCTCTTCAATATCAGTTGGGTGTTTTAGGTTCGATGTGTGCGAGCGCGGACCCTCTTAAACACACACTCACACAGACACCACACAGGCTCAACATCTCCACCGGGTCGGGAAGGATGGCTGAGAAAGCGAGATCATCGTCCATATCTCGTGGAAAGTCGTCGCGACGTCGGGGTGTCCGTGTTCGCCGTTTTACAAAGCGCGGCGCGGCATAACGTTGGTGGTCTGTGCGTGAGAACTAGATTAGGGAAGGTCAGAAAGGTGCTCTCCCAAAACGATTCCTTACACAACGTTTTTTTGGGTGCGAGAGGTTGCGAGAACGTCGTGGTGAAAAATCCTGCGGGATACTGTGAGCGCTTGTGTGCGTGCCAGAGAGCGAGAGAAATAGAGATACCGATATTTAAATGTATTGATAGAGAGAAAGAGTGAGTGAGTGACTATCTTCCAATTTGACGAGAGCGTTTCCTCCAGGCTAGGTAAGCAGCATGTTAGAAGAATAATTTGTTTCCCGGTTGAAATTGTGTTGGGATTTTCCACGTACAGCTTGCTGTTTGGCATTTTTCTGACAGAAATACCATTCTTCCTTCATGCATCATCTCGAAAGAGATGGAAAATGAAGCACGTGTGTGTGTGTGTGTGTGTGAAAACTTTCCCGCTCCTGGAGAGTAAAGCGACGACCCAGCTACAGATAGTTTGTCCTTTTGGGGGAGAGATTTTTATCGGTCTGTTTCTTACCGTGCACAGACGACCGGTTCCGGCAATACGTTTGTGTGTGATTGGACGTATGTATATGTGTTGTGCATTTAGTAACGAGCACTCTCATCCGTCGCGGTTGCTTTTTCACCCTTAAAGTGGCTCACTCTCATTCTCTATCTGTCTGTGTTTAGGCGGAAGTCTTTTTTTCTTTTCATGTTTGATAATTTTTCAGACTTTAGTACTAAAAAGATTCATCTATATCGGGCAACAGGGTTGCTGTGATGGAGTTTGTATATAATATGCGGATTTTTTCAGGTTCATTTGAATCATAAAAAATAGAACCGCAAATAAGCTTTTTCAGGAATTTTTTAAATAGTTACGACAAGTAATTGATTGTAAAAGTATTATTCCAATAGTGTGCTCCCAAACTATGGTATAAATGTAAACGGATTTATAATCCCTCTCCATTTTGAGAGGAAAACTTTTCCACACATTGTCTGAATATACGTATCGGCAACTAACATTTCAGGCTTGGCTTTCTTTCCCATCGTTGTTTTAGCGCAAGCCGCGAGTGTCTGCCGCACACCGGGACGCATGGGACATTGTACACGAGAAATGAATTCATTTGCTGCACTTATCCTTTACCCCTGCCGTGCCAAAAGTCTTCTAATCCGAAATGAATTAAGATTCCCTCCAGTTGCTCAGCTGTTTACTGTAGCCATATCAATTTCACCGCACCACAGACACCCAACCTCGGGTTGGACTTTCGGTGTTACTTTGTTGTTGTGGAAAATGTACAAAGACATAAGAATAGGTAGCCTGAAGCTGTTTGTGATTGTATATTTTTTTTCATTGCTACTTCATCTCGAATTTCGTATCCAGACACCGCGTTTGGCCGCTCCTTATCCCGTGCAGGACGTGCATGAATTGCGCTTGCTCTCTCTCTTTTTCTCCCGCCACTGTACGTGTGCCCTGCGGGAGAAGAATCGGCCGAGAATGGTTGGCGTGTGATGGGTGAATAGCTTCTTCTTTCGGGTAGGGACGCGTTGCTCTTACTGCAGCCAACGCTCGGTGGCGCGATTGCTGCAACATTCTTTTGTTCTCGCTTTAAAACATAATGCAAGTGACAGCTCCACGGCATGCAAAGGGGTGGCTACGAGGCACACGTGCAAGGCGTTGTTGGCCCTAGCGTACGTTAGACTGTGGCATGGGGAACCGCACGCTTGGGTCCTCGGGAACGTCTTGTCCCGATGTATGCAACAATAAACCAAACGAAGCAAACGAAAGCATAAGTGCAAACACACACACACGCATACGACGGGAGAGCCGATGTGCACACGGGGACACATTTTCTCGAAACGCCACGAACAGACGTGTGTTCCTGTTCCGTTGCGCTAATGTGACGTTTAATTATTTGATTTTTCTTTCCTGCACTTCGCACTACCGTCCAGGTTTACTATGCCAAAAAGAAACGGAGAGCTCAACAGACGCAGGGCGAGGATACGTCCCACAAAAAGGAGCGGAAGCTGTACAACGACGGCTACGACGACGAGAATCATGACTATATCATTAAGAATGGTGAAAAGTTTCTCGATCGATACGAGATCGATTCACTGATCGGTAAGCATGTGTTGCTTCCCGCAACAACAGAAATAAGCGGCATTACAAATTACCCCCTGTGCTAATGAGTCTCTTCTTCTCCTTTCATCCGTACTCCACAAAACAACAGGAAAGGGAAGCTTCGGTCAGGTGGTGAAAGCTTTCGATCATGAGGAACGCTGCCAGGTGGCGATCAAAATCATCAAGAACAAGAAACCCTTCCTAAACCAAGCACAAATCGAGGTGAAGCTGCTGGAAATGATGAACCGGGCCGATGCGGAAAATAAGTACTATATCGGTAGGTGTTTCGTTTTTCCGTATTGCCCCAACCGAATTCGGATTTAACAAAAACAAAATATCTTCCTTTGCGTTCTCTCTCATTACAGTTAAGCTAAAACGGCACTTTATGTGGCGAAATCATCTATGTTTAGTATTCGAGCTGTTATCCTATAATTTATTCGATCTACTGCGCAATACAAACTTCCGCGGCGTATCACTGAACCTGACGAAAAAGTTTGCCCAGCAATTATGTACGGCGTTATTATTTTTAAGTACACCAGGTAAGTAACATTGACGTATATTATAATTTCTAAGAAACCACAGCAAAAAGAAATCGAACGTAACTTTCTAAAGCACTATTTTATTGGGTGTTAGCTGTTATTTTCACATGAAAGTACTATCTAATGATGCTTAAGTTATCGAATTAGGTAGTTATACGAAATTATGACAGCTCGATTAGCGAAACCAAAGCTTTGATTAACTTTATGGGAATTTATCGGGCAAATTAACGATTAGGAAGCAATATGCATAGTTGAAAAAGAACCTGGTAATATTTGTAAAATAGAAGTTGTTTCGTTGCTCGTAATGATCCTGATCTTTAATGGACTATTTTTTGAATATTTTTCATACATGCAACGTTCCAGTACGACAATGTTGTTGATAGTAGGTGTGAGCTAAAATAATCTTTTCACATTAGTACTCGGTAGGTGCGATGGGGATACATAAACCCTCACGGTGTGTAGGAGGTTAAAAATTCACTTACCGCTTGGGTTAGCTGGGCTTAATTATGGTTTACCTTGGGCCTGACTGGTGGTAGAGATGGCAAGAAAGCGTGAGAGGGTGCAAAGAGCGTAGAATGTGTTTAGCGAACACAGCAGCAAAGTAATAATACGTTCGTTCGTGTGCGCAAAAATAGCCGGAAAAAAGCGCATGTAAATGGGATGTTAATTTGCATTTTACAACAAGACCACCACCAGTTGAAGGTGGAAAGCGGTGGAAAGGAAGGTTTTAAAATTCACTGTACCGCTTTCATCATCGTCATCGTCATTCCTGTGTTATTAACTGCATTAAATTTGTTATCCGAGTGTCTAATTTTTATCTGCAGCTTGCAGTCCGCGTACCCGTAGTCGGCCGGAAGCGATTAGTTTGTAGGAAAGGTTTATAATTGTTTTTTTTTTATTTTTTTTGTAAATTAAAGGCTATTTTAGTACGAAAAGTAATACAACAATTTATGCATCGAATGTTTACGTTTGTGTCTTTACAGAATTAAATATCATACACTGTGATTTGAAACCTGAGAATATACTACTATGTAATCCAAAACGATCAGCAATTAAGATAGTAGATTTTGGCAGCTCCTGTCAGTTGGGACAACGGGTATGTATGCGTGTATTGTAGCAGTGTGCTGATTCGGGGTCATCATAACATGTTAACACCTCCAACCATCCCTAATTACAGATATATCAGTACATACAATCACGCTTCTACCGATCACCGGAGGTACTGCTGGGGATACCGTACGATCTGGCGATCGACATGTGGTCACTCGGGTGCATCCTGGTTGAGATGCACACCGGTGAGCCGCTGTTCTCCGGCTCGAACGAGGCCGACCAGATCAATCGGATCGTGGAGGTGCTCGGCATGCCACCGAAACACATCCTCGACCAGGCGCACAAAACACGCAAGTTCTTCGAAAAGCACCCATCGGACGGTAGCTACGTGCTGCGCAAGACGCAAAACCAGCGGAAATATAAACCGCCCGGTTCGCGGAAGCTGCACGACATCCTCGGCGTCGAGACGGGCGGTCCGGGTGGACGTCGGCACGGCGAGCCCGGACACAGCGTATCGGACTATCTTAAATTTAAGGACCTCATCCTGAGAATGCTGGACTACGATCCGAAAACAAGGGTCACACCGTACTATGCCTTGCAACACAATTTCTTCAAGCGAACCTCGGACGAAAGCACCAACACGGCCAACACGATCAGCTCACTCAGCACGAGCCCGTCGGTCAGCACACAAGATCAGCCCAGCCACGGTGAGTATTATGGTCAAGCGCGCCAGCGTCGTAATTTGCAACCACCACCGCCGCCACCGTCAAACTCTGCTCTGCACGCTGATGGAAACGATGGGACGAAGCAAGCGTCAGTGGCCGCATTGCCATCCTATGCTTGCGTAACAAGCTCCGCCACCAGCTCTTACTATCCATCAACCTTTCTTGCCGCTAAGGCTCAGCAAAAGCTTAAATCCAAGCCAAAGCTAGGAAATCTTCCCTTGTCGGTAACTGCTAAGGGTGTTTCAGCATTATCAACCTCATCTTCGGCGTCTTCGTCATCCTCATCGACATCATCATCGGAATCCTCTCTGAGCGCCACCGCATCTGCGTCTGGTTCGACAAACTCTACCGCATCATCAGTGGCCACTAGTGGTGCTGGTGGAGTGGGCAACGGTGGTGGAATCAATGGGTCTAGGGTTGCTAAGCAAAAAGGAATCACCGAACAGACCCCGCCAGAGCTAGACGATCGCTTGCGAAAGATACATATTGTGCACCAATCCGCTGGCGTAAAGTCTTTTCTAACGTCTTCTTATCGCAAGTAGACACAGCTAGATGCGGATGCAAGCGACCCAACTTTAAAAAAATCATACTTTTTCGTTCTTCTGTAAATGCATTTGATTTGATATAACGTTCTGCGAAATGCTGGAACCTTTTTTATGGTCGTTGTAACAACTAACAGTCGTATGAAACATATCAATTAAGAAATCCAATGTATGAAGAGACATTTGCCCTGGATGAGACCGGTTGATGCTTAGCTGCTGGTGAAGGTGATTTGAAATTTTTGTCCGTGTGGCAGTGTGAATGTCTGAGTGTGTTTGTGTTATTTTGTGAGCGTTTCTATATTTTCGCAGTACTAACCGCAAATGCTCGTAACATAGACCAAGCATTAGACTATTATCATGCTAATATTTATAATATGCTAATGTTTTATAATGCTATATCATGGATGTTCTTCTCAAAATCTCAGAGATACATTCTCAGAAGCTACATGTTTCATATTTTTAACGAATAATAACGAAAAGTATTCACACTACTTTCGTTACACGTTGTATTCGTTATCTAATGAAACTAGTGTGAATACGTTTCTTTGCTAAAATTATTGTAAGCGATTGAAAACTTAACGCATGTTCACTTCTTACGTGACATTTATTGTTTATGTTGTTTTACTATATCATGTGTGTGGGTGCGATTGTTTAACGTCCAATTCCCTGACCATATCTGGCAGCTGCTTTTTTCCTGAATTGTTAATAAAAAATCGTTCCTATGGCATTTTTTTACATCTAATCGTTCTTGAAGCGTACGTCTTGTGACGCACAGCTTGACTGTTTTCTTCAAGGCGGCGCGTGATCAAGTCATGACAACAATTTGCATACATTTGACAGTGGCTAGTGATCGTATCGCACCTTGCTTACGGTTATTTCTTCTCTTCTCTTCCTTCTTTTTCTCTCTCTTGTATGTCTATTCCTTTCCATGATTGCTTTCTAACAATTAACCATGCATCCCTCTATTGCACGCCCTTCTGGGCGCTTAACATCGGCAGACGAGCGTCGATGACTCGAAACGGAGGATAACAGCCGGCAACAGCAAGTGCAACCGCCACCGACGGCTCCTCAAGTGCACCGTAATAACAGTAATAAATAGAAACAAAACATCCTGTGCTCGACAATTTTGCAATCCATGTTCTACTAACCCTTCACCAGTAACCAAACTGTGGTAGTGACACGAAAAGAAGGATGATCCAGCGCTATAGCTAGCTTACGATTGATTAAGGCAGAACCGGTGGAGAGGAATAGGATGAGGATAACACACGTTGAGGAGGCAAAAAATACCACCATCATGTGAGGCTAATCATCACTAGGAACCAGCACATTCATAGTAAAATAAGGATACATTTTTTAGAAAACAAAACCCCAAAAAAAAGTTATAGATGTATGCCAAACACTGATCGACGATAAAATGGCGATTAAAAAAAAACAAATCAACTGAGAAGAGCAATAAATAATTGATGGAAACTTTGATGGATATTGGTACGAACATAAAGAAACACATTATAATTTAATTTCCCTGCATTCAGTCCAGACAAACCACACCACGAATTCTGCAGCTGTCTCATACATTCGTAGGTGGTAGAAGGAGATCTTCCATGGGTCTGATGTGATTATGTGTATGCGTTGTATTTCTTTTCTATAAACTATGTTAAATAGTTCCACATTGAGTTCCACGGAAAGTATTCGACTGAGTGACAAACACGTATTGAAGATTTTACAGAAGGCTGAAGGCAGTGCAGGAGAGAGGAAACAAATGAAAATGAACCTGACGAAACGCGCGGTGTCAAAACGGAATCTAGTGTACATGTGCAGTAGTACGGTTGTACGATGCAAACAAAAAGTAAAACAGAAAAATAAATAATTACAGAAATAATATACAAAATCATAGCACAGGGGACAAAAGAACCTTTTTTAATAAGCCTATAACAAATAAACAAGTACATACAAATGAAATAGATGAAATAGAAGTAAATTGGACAACACAGAAACAAGAACAGAGCAAATACGACCTATATTTAGAGATAAACCTGATTTGGAGGTAGGGCAGGGAAAAGCAACACATTCAACATACGATCTATAGTTACACAAACCTTTCACGTAAGAATGGGATAATTGTTTGCGCCGTAACCTAGTATGGATGCGGGGGTGAGTGTTACGCTTGTGTGTGTATGTGTGCGCGCGTGAATGACAAAGTCCATAATTTCAGAAAAATTGGGATAAATCACACATATTTCAAATGACATACATGAGCAGGTTATGAGTTAGTGCGAAAATACAAATACATACAAATTGAGAACAAATACAACACACAAAATAAACAAGTACCAGCAGACTTTAGATGTGTAGCGAACAATGAATGGGAATGTTATATTTAGGGAATAAACTGGAACACAACTGCAAAAACAGATTGTACACAAATCATACAAACAACAATCGGTTTACGGTCAGCACAGAGGACAAACCAGAAACCAATCACCATGACACAAACTTCGACTGATTTGTACGTAGGTAACCGCTAGGGATGATGAGGGATGTGGAGGCTATATCGGTCGAAACGGACGATCTGTTTCTTTCGGTTTTGAGTATACACCTTTTGATAGCGGGGCACAACTGTTGGGCATAATGAAAAGCATAGCTTTTTCTCGCAAGCGGGTACCGTGTAGAGGAGCGACAGCAAAGAAACCAAATTGATCCTGTACAATCTGCGCGAACGAACAGAACGAAAGAAACATGAACCGTGTTAAAGAGTGGAAGGAGGAGATATTGTGAAATGGGAACGAAGAACGATTGAGGGAAAAATAGTACAATGTATCGGAAACTTTATTAAAAAAAAAGTCAAAACAAACACACGAAAGGCACTCTTTCTCTCTCTCTCTCTGTAGCATACGTTTAATGTAGGAATCGAATGGTGTTATTTTTTTTTGTTTTTTATGTTTATTAAAAAAACAATGCAAATAGTAATAGAGCGAACGGTAGAATCAAAAGGTTTTTTAATTCACCTCAGCCCCATCCTTTCATATGTACCGACATCTCGGCATGGATGTAGACATGTAGGTGTGAAAAGATACAAAGGGTTGCCAAGACAACTAACGGACCGGAGCTTAGGCATAATTGTTCTAACACACAAGCGAAAAAACAAAACTATTCTGTACTATTATGATTATCTAAACCTCTGCATCATGTTATTACTTCCTCCATATCTCTCTCTACTATTACTACTACCACTACCACTACTACTACTACACTCAGAGAACACTCATTCTGACACGGCATGCATTATCTTTTACACGCATACACATACACTTGGGACGTTTAGCGGTAGTGTGGAAGGACGAGAATGAAGCGAATTCCAGTGAGAGGAGCAGTAACAGAACCAAACCTGACTACAAAAGTACCATAACATGGAAAATAGTATAAATTATAGTACACACAGTGAGAGCGTAAGAATGATGAGCAGTGCGTAAAATAATATTGGATTTGTATGGACGATCCAAATGGAAGCGAAAGGAAGAATCGTTTTGGCAATCTTAACAAATGTAACGTGCGACAAGATGCAAATCGTGCCATCGATGGCGATGGGGGACAGTAAAGCAAGCAATAGCACAAAATCAAACGTAAATGAAAGAGACCATCGAGAGTAAGGAGCAATTAAAAACTATTCGGCAAATGTACAGACGGGAGGGCTCTACGCTTCAGTAACAAACACTTCAAATCATAGCTGAGGCCGAAGGTGATGGTGGTACAGGGACTAAAGGAAAGTTTATGTTTTTGAAGATAAGCAAGGAATGTGAGGGATGAGTAAGAAGGCAAGCGGTGTTACGTTGCGCTCCGATGATGGAGGCCACAATCTTCTTGATATTTTTGGGTAATGTTGTAATATTTTCCTTTCATAATGTTTACTTCTATATGGCGTGTTGTTTTGTTCAGTTTCGATCTATGCTTGAAACTTTAGTTTCTATATATTTTATATATTATCGATTTGCTTCGCTTGGTATTTACCAGCGGCTTGATTTTAGAGTTCTGATTGTGATACCGCATATGATGCGTTCACTTTTTGGTGCTATTCGTTATAACAACTTGTAACAATTGTTACTACTACACGTTTAACTAGAGTTTTTAGTTGAATTTGGTTTTCCTTCCCCTAGATAGAGTTTAATTTGTATAATTGCATGTAATTTTCCCTCTTTGCTTTGCTCATATTTCCATCGTCATGCTCAACCGCTCAGATCAAACCCTAATGTAAACTTATCTATTTCTTTTCCTTTTCACGCTGCTTAGGTCTATCATCATTACACCCACAACAATCGTCACAGTCACAAAATCAACCGCAGCAGCAACAGCAACAACAGCAGCAGCAGCAGCAACAACTACAACCAAAATCACAGCAACCAACACTTGTACTGCTTGCGCAACAGCAGCAATCCACCACTTCCGTTGGTGCAAATGGTGCACACAGCAACAGCAGCAGCATGAGCAGTACCGGTACGGGTGCCATAACCGGCAACGGTGCCAAGGTAGGTAGCAGCACCAGCAGCACCGCCATCATCGGAGGCGTCCCGGGTGTAGTGATGGGTGTCGGCAGCAGTGCGGTTGGTTCCACCACCATGTCGTCCACGTCCTATCCGCTAGCGATGGATTGCGATCCGCCGGTGGCGTCGTCGAGTCTAACGCTCCAGCCCGCTGCACACCATACAGTGGGCGGTGGTTCTTCTACCGGTCGATATCCCGGGACGGCCGTCGTAACGACGGGATCAGCACCGTCCCACTACCATCGGAATCGTTACTTGGCGCAGCAGTTGCAGCAAGGCAAACACATTCTCAATCCAGTTTTGCATCACATGGAGTCATCATCAGCCGGCGGCGGCGGTGGTGGTGGTGGTGGTGGTGGAGCTGGTGGACATAAGAGTTACGCACCGGCCTCGTTACCACTCGATCTCGGCAGCCACATGGCGTCGTCGCTTGGTGGGCTGGTCATACCGGATCACCATTCGGCGACTGCCGCTGCCACCATGTCCGGCAGCTTCCTGTCCCACAACCTACCATCGATAGGTGGCGGGATGCCGGTCGGTGCAGGAGCAACAGGAGGATACGCACTTTCGATGAATGATGCGATGCTGATGGCGGCGGCAGCAGCAGCAGCCGGTGGTGCTGGCATCAATCCGGCCGGTGTCGGGGTGATTGGTGGCCCGATCGGATCCGTTTCGTCCGGGACCGGTGGTCCATCGTCTCTCGTCGTGGGATCGTCAACAGTGGCCGCAGCAGCAGCAGCAGCGGCAGCGGCCGCGGCAGCTGCGGCCGCCGCGAGCGGCAGTAGTCATCATCTCATCGGTGGCACCGGAAGTAGCATTAGCAACAGTAGTAGTAGTAGTAGTACGAACGGGGGAGCAGGAGGCGGTGGAGGAAGCGCAACAGGTGGTACAGGTTCGGGAGCATCGGTCAGTGGTGCTGGCAGCAGTGGGTCGGGTGGCAATGGTGTGGGCAGCAGCTCGATAGGACATGGTCGGGGAGGTCCGGGTGCGCCTAGCGATCGGGACGAGTCGTCACCAATGGTTGGTGTTTGCGTTCAGCCGAGTCCCGTTATTATTCACTAACACAAGCATACGTACTCGCGTAAACAACACACCCATACACACAACAATAAGAAGAAAAACAAATGAAAATATGCACGTACAGTTGCATAAAAAGGGCCAATCAAGGGAATACACGCTAGTAAGATAAAGTTCGTACTACCACCAAAATGTAATTTGGATTTACTGTGCATCATCATCAATCCTGTCCACGCTAGGCATTAGAAACTAGATGTCTTCGCGCAGAAGACGATGACATCGTTCATGTCTGTCAACACCACCACCCATTAACCACTCTCATCTTACAGATACTTCTGACGAGCAACTGGAACAGAAACCACTTAGTTTTGCTTACAAGCTCCAAAGCATTTGTGGCGGGCGTTTTTCATATCCGCAACAGTAAGGGTGTGTGAACCAGTAGAGGGCAAGCGGAATTGAAAACATAACTTTGTTTCCACCATTCCCTTACCCCCGGTGCAAGTGCGATCCGATCGATCCACCGAAGTGTGGCGAGTGTGGCGTACATATTTGTCTGCTGCTACTGCTGCTCAAATAAACCGATGGCGTGTGTGTGTGAATGCTGCTATCTGTGAACACACGTTTACACTTTATATTCTGAAAAAGCGTATAGTGATGATGTCTTATACAGAACAGGAAAAAAGAACAAATCGTAGCACGAGGAAAACTTTTTCAAAATATTTTTTTTTGCTAATGGTACTGCCAGGAAACAATCGGTTTTGATCGCGGCAACCCAACACTGCACGACAACGATGTAGCCACATCCTCGGATTCGAATACCCCCCACCCGCCCCGCAACTTTGTGACGGGTGGAAGCTTTTATTTTAAAGAAGTAAACAAAAAAAAACAGCTGGTGTGAAGAGGTGAGGGTAGTTGCTGAAAGAGGACCACCGCAAATGTCCAAAATGGTAATGATGTGTTCCACCAATGGTGTGTTAAATCGATTTCCTATCTACTACCAATGTCTGTGTTCTTAGATGAAAGCTGGAGTTGTAATGTGTTTTACTACGTCATACGTGTGTGGCATAGAGTAGTGAGATAGACGGGAAAGGGTGTTAATTCTGAGTCGGTGGATGAGAGCAGAGCCTTCGTCAGCTCGTGGAGTAGGGTGTGGAACTGATTTTTTTTCAACTTTTTTACTAACCTGCATACACCACTCGAAACAAACGAATGAGCGCAGGCCGTAAGCGTATTTGTTCGGTTTTTGCTCGCTCTGACTGATTAATTTGATATCTGCACTGCTGGGTTGATTGTGTGTGGTGGTTCGTTTCGCTCGGCGTCGATAGGAGATATTGTGATTTAGTTCAGGGACTGTGGAAAGTGGCGTCGAACAGTGGCTCGAACTATTGCGACGGTGTCTGACCGAAATAAAATGTTTCTTTAAATTGTTCTAACCATTCTGGGAACTCCTCATTAGAGCTATGCTTAAATCCGTGCGGGTTTTCTCTCTTAAACTGAATTTTTGTGTCCAAATGCTTTCACCGATACACCGCCGATTCCATTTTTTTGCCTCCATGAAATGATTGTGTTTCATCAGTGCCACAAGAGTTTTAGTACGAAGCCAACACTAAGTGCTGGTCAAATCAACAATCTGTAACAGAAGTGCTACAAAAGCATACATCACGATCTTCGTATGCTATTCCACGAGAGCAGTGCCTATTTGGATTGGTTAGTAATCTTACCATTTTGGAATTTTTAGCGGCACTTCGACGATTCTTAGCTCACAGAGGCAAAGTAGACGAAATCCATTCGAATAATGCTACCACGTTTAAGAGTACTGCGCATTAACTGCATCGTGATATTGGACTTGAACTTAAGAAAACTGCCCGTTTGCAACTATTTTTTCACTTGTCGGATTTTTTTCCGACTCGAGTAGTTTATTCATTCTAACAGCGTTGGCGTTGTGTTTATACCTATACATGAATTCGTATTCAGTAAATGTGTAACTTTTCTGATTAACCCTTAATTCTAACACTCTGGTTCACTTTGTAGTTGATCGGAAGTGTGTTGGTGTATCGGCAGCACATAGTCTGTGCAATTTTTGTACAAATGAAAAGCGGACATATGCTATTTTATGTATTCTCGACATCAAACACCATCTGAGAGGCCGACACATAGCAACAAACGAGAAAAGTTCACTGCCGAGAGTGGTACGGACAGATGAGTGATGCTTTAACCGTGAATGTGAGCAACGGCGTGGTGTACGGGTGGGTATAGCTAAAGTGGGCTGGGCTTAGAACAAGATAAGTAAGACTAGCAAATGGTGAAATTGAAGATGTGCTTTTGTGCCCTGCTTTTCTGTTTTCAACTGACATCGATGAAAAGAAGGGAAGGAGAGGGGAATCAAATTTTCTCTCCCTGTCCCGAAAGATTGCGGAAAGCACGATAAGTATCGAGGAACGAGGAAAGGCGCACGTAATGTGTGTGTGTGTGTGTGTATGTGTGGGTGTGGTGAATGAAATTGACTGTACATATTAACTGATTAGAGCTAATGGTAATATCAATAATTACGATAGTAATATTATTATTAACACAAGCAAACCTGAACGTAACGGCCCTGATGCGGTGAAAGTCAAAGCGACGAGCTGTTGCAGCATGTTGAGGAAAATTCGAATCAAGCGGATGCAAACATCCCCTCAACACGTACACCCCCACATACAATACATTTAAGTAAGAAAATTGCGAAAATAAGAGAAAAAACAATTACTACCATAAGCGAGAAGTAATAGATCAATAACTAAAGAACGTAAATTAATTAAATTAATGATACTAAAACACAAGAGATACATCCGTAAATTAAAACAACCTGCATATGAGTAATTTAGAACACAGTAAGGTGTGTGTGTGTTTTTGTGGTTGGTATGAATGGAGAATTCATAACAGCTATTTTGAATCAAGTAATCACTGATCGCAAAAGAAATGCGCGTCACACATAGACAGTGCGAAGGAAAATACTATCGGTAAATGATACAAGCCAGGCACAACAGACGAATAGATAAACACACAGAACCACACACTGTAAAGAGCGACTAGACACACTCGCACACACCACACACACACACACACATTGTAGAACAACACATGATACAGACGAGAAAGGCAAGAATCGCAAGTAAATTTCGTAATGCGAAGAAGGACTTAAAACGACACTTTCGTGTTAGACCGATTATGAGCGAGAGTGTAAAGGTTTGATTGTTTTGATTAGAAATTTCTCGCTGCGATAACGCGTAAAGCTTCGGAATGTGTGCGCGCGTGTGTGTGTGTGTAGTGCAAGGGCGGAGTAGTGTGTGTGTGTATAAGCGGTTGTGCAGTGTGAACCTTATGTAAGCTATTGTTAATATAGCGCTTTACCTGTACCGTGTAAAGAAAATGCAAATTACCAACACTACAATATAGACGAGAAGTAAAGAACGAACAAATGAAATCCTTTCCGCCTGAACAACGGGGCTAACATGATGGGGGAAGCAGAGAAGCACTATTGTGTGGCCATGACGTACACAGAGAGAAACAGATCCGATAAATCGTCGAGAAATTGGTATATCACCACACAGGGTGTAGCGGAGGAAGCATTCTGCACTGTTGCGCTGGTTTTTCTTTCGGTTTCGTTGGTTTCTTTCGTATTGTTTTCTTTTGACTGATGTTGTTTTGCTTTTGTGTTGTATCGTTGTTTTTTTCTTATATTTTTGCAGGAAACATTTTACATTTCGCGTTTCGTATCTTTCGTCTATTTCGATTTGTCTTACCATGATGGTAGTATTTTTTGTTGTTGTCCCCGTTCATTGTTTCCTTCACGTTGCATCAGAACACGGGGCTCGAATTTATCGAAAGAAACTAAGCAAAAGGTAAAACAAACTCGTACTAACAGAACTCAGTAGTGCAATGTGCGCGTGTGTGTGTGTGCGAAGGGTATTGCATAGTATTGGACATCAAACTTTTCGTAGATCGATTCGACTGCAATGTTAACACGCAAGGAAGAGACATAATTTTTTTACAGGAAAATATTTTACAAAAAGCCAGAGTGTGTGTGTGTGCGTGTATGTGTGTATGGGTGACAAGATTACTAACAAAAAAAATGACGATGAACACGAGTTTGAGCATAGAAAACGAGTTGGACGACTTGTGGTCGAAGTAGGCGCTAGGATAGAGGAAAACTCTGAGAAAAAAAGATGGTGCACGAACACACGTACCCACATACAAACACATTCCTCCCGTACACGGGTAACGATAAATGCAATAAAGATGATAAACTTTCGTACACTTCTCGCGGTGACTTGTGTACGGACGCGTGTGTAGTGATCGGATGATCGTAGCCAAGCACTAAAATTGCCACCGGAAAGTAGCGTACGAATATGTATGAAGGCATACGAGAAGTTTGACTGCTTAAAATTAGGATGAATAAAAAAACATTCACACACATACCCACACACACACACTCACACACATACACACATACACACACACACGCACTGAAAACTACTCAACCACAAACGAAAATCCCAGATGAAAATGATAACTGCCGGTTTAAAGAATGAAAGGAAGTAGATAATTCTGTCACGATTAAGAAATAATGGTCGTGTTGCGGTAGTAGTAAGGTAAGATGCAATGCAAGATCAGCATAACATTACATTAACACAGTAACATATAGTCGCGCCAGTGATGGATCGATGGCGCAAGCGAAGAACGCATCGTGAGCGCGAAGCGTAACTTATTATATTTATACATTATATACAAACTGATTACCACACATACACAATCCACATGGAATACACAAACACACAGACACACACACACACACACACACACACACACACACACACACACACACACACACATACACATCCGGAACAAATAGAAGGGGAAGGGATTTTCCTGAATTTTCACTTTTATCGTGATGCAAGATAGACCATGAGCGAGTCGAAACAGCTGCAATAACGTTGCCTGACCTGATTGGGAGGAAGAAAGAGCGCTAAGAAGGAGCTTGAACAGGACATGAGAAAGAGTTACGGGCGGCTATCAACCTTCGAGTGCAATCGGGTAAGAATCTTACAAATGGTTGACCACGCTCTAACCGGAACGAAGTAGTACCGGCTCAGCTAACGCTACTGGATGCTGGTAAAACTGTGGAGAGGCAACATAAGAACATGGTTCAAGGCCTGGTGGCATCTGCACAGCACAGGCAAATCAGGCGTGTGTAGCAAAACCCGAGCGTAAGAACAAAAACCCAAATTAGTACAGTAATTTCGAACCATACGGAGAAGTGCACATGATGATGCGAGATGTGTAGCAATAAAGACACGGTAGACGAGCGTCGCGTAGCGTTTTAGATACATAATTGTGCGTGAGGCAAGCGGTGAATGAGTTTTTGAGCGATGCGCCGCAAGCACGGCTACATTTAACGATAAAGATAGGCGTATAAGGCATGTGATTCGGAGGACGAAAAAATGCATCATGGAGCAGACAGAAGCGGAAGCAAGTGTTTAGAACTGCGATGTAAGCTTGGCGCAAACACGGACTAGCAAAAGAAAGAAAGAAGAAGAAGAAGAAGAATAAGTAAAACATACACTCGCGATGGAAAATAAGCAAAGGTGCAGCAACAGAAATCCAGAGCCATCGCCACCACCTCCTCCCGTGAGAAAGGAAGCGAGCGCGAAAGTCGAACAGAAACGCTGCCAATTTATCAATCGCTGCTGTTATTGCGGCTTTGTTCGCACACACACAATGAATGGCATGGAAATCATTTGCATAAAAATGAACAAACAAAGCAAAAAAACATAACACAAAACACGTAAAAGTGAGATAAACAAATAAAAAATGTGTAAAGACATGGTAAAAATGAAATGGACAAAAAAAACACAGAAAAAGATACAGATGGAACGAGAGAGAGAGAAAGAGAAAGGAAAAGCGTTCCGTGCGTGACAAGACGTGAAAGTCGGCAAATAAAATGAAGAATGAAAATTTGCGTGATTTGTGGAGAGGGAGGAAAGTAAAACAATGGCAAAGAAATTTTGAAAAATATGCTTGGGCTCATGTGTTTTTTTTCGTATTTGCGATACGATATTCTGATGACAAGGCAAAGCACAGTTTTTGATAGCTTTTAATTGCTATATTGTAGATATTATTTGATCCATAAGGGTGGGTCCAGCTCAGGTCCATTTTGTATTGATGGAAAAACTAACAAAGAGAATCTGTTGTTCATGACTACTGCTATCCTTATACTTTGTTGTATGAAGCACAAAATATGTTGATATCGGTTTTCCCTACGGCAAACGTTCTTTCTCATAATCATAGACGAACTAGTGAGCAAAATAGTGTAATGTAGAATGTGCTTTATTGGAGTGTAACAACCATAAAGAACCACCTTAGAAGTTGACTTGCGCCCGGAAATGTTTCTGCAGTTTGTTCGCCTTCACGCCCACCTGTTGCATCATTTTCGCGTGCTGTCGCTTCATAACGTGCATATCACGCGCGTTCCGTGCCGCAGCTTCCTGCTGTGTGGAAGTCCAGCCAAGCGAACGATACTGGGCCAGCACCTTGTGCAGTTTCTGTGTCGATTTCTTCACCACAATCGCACGGTTCGGATTGATGCGCTGTTTGTAATAGCGCATCAGTGACCGATGCCCAATCACGTTACCCGATGGCAGAACGAGCTGATATTCGTCACCATCGAGCGCACTCGGTGCGTCCAGTTCCGCATCCACGTCCATACCGTCCTCGTGGTCCGGGTAGCTGCTACTGTAGTCGTAGAAATCGACATACTCGGCCAGTGCCGCTCCCTCGTGCAGCATTTTGCAGTGGACCTTCTCTATCATGTGGTTTCGCACCGCTTCCATCGAGTAGAACGTTCGACCACGTTCGTTACACCACAGGCAGATGAAATCCCGGCAAACCTTTTCCGCTAGGTACGCTAGCAGTCCCTCCACATCGATGCAGAACTCGGCGTCGGGGATGAAGAACGAGTGCACCACCGACATGTGCTTGATATTTTCCAGCAGGTCCTCGCTGTGGTGCGGGCAGAAGATGCAGTCGTTTCGTTCGATTGGATTTTCAAAATCTACGTCCTCCCATTCGTCCGAATCGCCGTCCTCGATCATTTCTTCCTCGTCTCCTTCCGCTTCGGCGGCAGCAGCAGCCGCTGCTCGTGCTGCGGCACGTGTGGATTTGACCGAAACTTCCACCTCCGCGTCCATTTTTTCCTGTGCGGAGGAACCCCCGGCCTCTTCGGTTGGTGCACTGCTCTGGGCAAGATACTGCTGCAAATTGTCCTTGTGTTTCCGACTGTCCAGATGGTTGTCGTGGGCGTTTTTCGATTTGAATACCTTCCGACAGGCTTTGCAGTAGAGCGATTGGTCCTCCTGGGAAGCCGCATCTTCAGCTTTCTGTTGAATGAGTCGTTTCTCGAACTCCTCTATCGTCACCGGGGGTAGTTCAGCCAGCTTGCGTTTCAGATTGTATCGATGCCAGTGCGTTTTATAGTGTTCGCGTTGCATTTCAGCCGTAGCAAAACGCACGCCACAATTGAGGCACGTAAAACTCGACATTTTGGGTTACTAAATAATATTTTTTTTACGGATAACTATTCACTTCACAGCGAGCACGGTACAAAAACGTGCGCCTGCTTTGCTTTGTTGTGAAATGCAGTTCTCTGACATATTGCATGATTACTCGTCTCTGTTTATAACATTGGATTCAATTCTCGCTATTGCCTTGTCTTTCCAAGCGGTTGATTTTGAAATAATGTTTCAATAGTATAAATATTTATTATAATTTTTAATGTGTGTTATACAAACGGATTTGTTAAACAAAATTTATTTTTACCAAAACTATTTGGAGCTTGATTTCAAATGTTTTCTTATACTATACATACTATACAATAAATCATACAAAGTTCATATTTAGAAGCTAATATGCTTTATTTTTCATCATATATCAAGTATATCATCCAACCATTGTTGAATATCTTCTTTCGTGTCTTTTGTAGTATTTGGAACATTCTTCGAGATAGTGTTTTGGATGCTCGGATCAATAATCGGCAACGTTATCGTGCCTGGTTTACTTGGTTCTAGATCAACTTTTAGCTTATTCATTTTTGTTTCTATAGGTCGCACTACAGAAACACTTGCATGTTGCTCAACTTTTGTTTCCAAGGGTTTAACAACGGTCGCATCTGGTAGCACTTCCTTTGGTTTAGCAAACTTACCAATGAGACAGGGCTGTGGTTGAGGATTCTTCGACAAAGGCATGCTTTGTTTTGTGTCTCGCGCAGGAACTGGTCTCAGTTGGTCACCAATTTGATCACCAAAGATTTGTTGATATTTGTTTCTTTGTTGTTCTGCTTTTTGTCGCATTAGATTAAGCTCCAGGGTACTAAAGAGCGCTTCGTCGTAACCGTGTCTTTCGAAGAACGGAATGCAACCGAGTCTCGCGTTCAGCTGCTTCGTATCGATCCGGAAGTACTCACTGTACCGGTTATTTTCATCTTCTCCCAGCAGATCAGTACTCGATTGTAACCAGTGTTTTTCGGAGCTCAGCAGAAAGTGCCCACCACTCGATGGTGGTAGTTCAAGAAGCTTCTCAAAATCAGCCGCTTGTAGCTGCTCGTCTTCCGTGTCGCTACCGCTCGGAGGAAAATCGCGTCCCTCAGTCCAGTTCTGCTGGAGCTGCCTTTTGCCGTACCGATCGTCATGAACGACGAGCGGCGCAGTATGTTGCACTTCCGGTGCTTTCGGTTTGTCTGCCTTCTGTTTAGCCGGCTTAGGTGGAGGCACTTTTTTGTGTGATTTGTCCTGTCGACGTTTCGCCTTGAAATGGAAAAGTTTTCAAATGAATTTGAGCTTGCTTTGTATGACTCAAACTTGTTACTCACCGCTAGAGATGATTTGTCCATTCTACCAAGGTGAAGCTGTACGAAACAAACAGAAAGTATCGTAAAAAGAAACGATTCAGTGCACGCAGTCTTCCAAAAGCAGTTGTTTCGAACGTAAACAAACATGTTGACGTTTCAAACTATGGAACCTTTATTGGTCAAAATATTTGTTTAAATCAATAGTGAATTTATTACAATACATAAATAAAATTTACCTCATAATGTTAATTATAAGCATGCACAAAATATTACAATCCTTATGACGAGTAAGAAAACGGTGCATATGAAAAAAAAAACTTTTGCCAAAGGTGTCAAACGCATTCGAATTCCTATGGGCAGAGTGTCGAAACCTATTCAGCAAAATCACCAGTGTAGGACAGATAGAGGTGGGGCCGTTGCACGTAACCTTTTCTGTTGAATCATGCATTTTATTTTGCTGAGTATTCTTAATCTCGTCTATACCTCACACTAATATTTGTGCTCATATAGTAATTTAACATTCAGCTTCCTTCACTTCGCGTTTTCTCGTTAAGAGATTACAGCAAACAGTAGTTGCCCAAATTCCAATGAATGCTCTTTATTAAGTGTAACGGAAAGGGAACACTTCCACAAGCTTCTACCCGAATGTAACTGCCGCGTGGATGGTGACCATATCTGGAATGGGAAGTGTTTGCACCAACACCCAATGTACCGTGAACAGGTAGAAAGTCCTCCGAATAAACTCATAACATCAGATGAAGTTACTACAAGCGCTATAGCAAATATTTACGAGGAGCAGGAGCCAAAGTGAACAACTGAAAATGAAAAACGAGCCGCCGACGATATTGGGCTGGATTTTTTAGCTCTAGAATACATCTAGTGAATTATTCACATGTTCATCAGTGTTCATCAGTGTTCGGTTTACATCATAGTTTTGTTTCAACAGGCGAACAATATCAATTTATTTTCAATGTACTCAGTTTTGTACATCGGAACAATTTATTTGAACATAAAAAATTCCCATTTTGCCTACCTTCTATCAACAGTTCATATATTTGATCACAGCTATCCACTATTAGTGATTAACGTAATTGTTGGGGATTTGTGTTACTTATTCTAGAAGTGGACGAGTAAATAAAACCAAAACCATCAAATAATTAAGAGCGCATTGAATAGATTTTATAACTAATAAGCTATCATACATGTGTTAATCATTGCCGAAGTAGTGATGTGCATGAAGTAATACCTAGATTAAGTAGATTCCTGTATTCGCGGTGAAATGGTTCATGCTCTGCACTATGGAGCTTTTATCGGATTAAAGCATTGGATTATAATCGGTTTATAATATCGCATCGATGGGAATAGCTTTTTCAAACTTTTCCACTCCGTATGAAACTGCATATATTAACAATTCATACATATTAACAATTCCTAAGCTATGCATTTGGACCCAAGGGAGTATGCTGTTGAAGTAGCGAGAAAGAGACGATAATTAAAGAACTGTGTCTTGGTCGTCTATAAATTTCAACAAAAAATAATTTAAGAAATTTTAGGTCAGTACGACTCTGACTCTTGTAGGCAACGGTCGTGTTTATTAAAACTTCCTCGAGCTAACGTGTCACATACACTGACACCTTCAATATTTCGTATCACGATGCCGACGGAAAAGGGATGGGAGAACACTCTCCGCATCGACATGTCGCAGCTACCCGAGAGGCCGAAGGAGAGCGAGATCATCGCCCTTTTAGGGAAGATTGTGTTGCCCTCTGACGGATTGGTACGTGCCCATCTGAATGCTGTGCTGTTCCATGTATACATTCAGATGAAGACAATGGAGCAAGCGAAGAATTTCGTTGAGCGGAATCGTGGCAAGCACGGCATAACCATCGGAGGAGTGCGTCATCTTTATGACATCGAGCTGGTGGACGGAGCTGTAGATGTAAAAGTGTTAGATCTCCCGTATTTCGTATCCGATGACATGCTTCGTTCTGCTCTATCGGCACATGGTAGAGTATTGGAGATCAACGAGCAGCGTTATCCGGAAACTGTGGGAGCTCTAGCCGGAGTGCTTACTGGTGTGCGTGTGGTACGGATGAAGCTGGAGAAGCCGATTCCGTCTTATTTAACGATTGGTGGCGAGACAACTCGCATCTCGTACCCGGGACAAGTGAAGACATGTCGTCACTGTCTTCAAACTATCCATCACGGTGTCACTTGCGCCAAAAATCGCGTGGAAATGACATCGTATGCCGACAAGCTAAAATCGTCCAAAAAAGATTTAGCAAACAACTCCACCACTACCAACACACCACCACAAACGAAAACTAACACAACAACCACAAAACCACCTGCCGCACCAAAAAACCCAATCGTGCACGAAGCTCACGCGAAGCAGCCGGACACACTGATAGTGGATGCTATTCCTGTATCTGTAGTAGCAACAAAGCAACCCAGCCGATCCGCTGGCGATAAGGCTGAATCTCGCGTTGACTCGCCTAAAACAGACGTGCCCGCACTCACGATAGGAGAGCAGACGGCTCCGGAGACTACCAGTGCAGATGATGATGTAGCCTTCAAAATCCCGCTCGTGGTCCTCTCCAATCCTCTCCAGGATGATACCTACGCTGGTGCGAAGCGGCGACCCAATGATGAAGCTGATAGCGATGCTTCCAGCTCATCGCAGGGTTCGTCTACCAAGCGCAAGCCAGGACGTCCTCCAAAACACACAAAGGTAGGGTAAAACCTTATTCTACCACATCCCTTTTTATGATTTAAGATGGCTAACACAACAGACATTAGCTTTAATATTGCTTCAATAAATTTGAATGCAATATCAAGCAAGACAA
>KI915040.1:22774141-22856287 GCA_000473445.2 Anopheles farauti
CATAAAATAACCGCTCCGCCCAATGTATCGTTATTACACGAGCGGGTGGATATTTTATGCCAAACGCCGCGCCGGAGCCCAGTTTGACAGAAAATATCCAAACCCATCTGACACTATTTTTCCTCGTCTAATAACAGCATAAAGGTCGACCAAATGTCAATTTTAGCCATGTTAGTCGTGACGGACGTAAATTATCAAAATGCCCTCCTCAAAGGTGGAGACGCCTAGTGTTTGAAAGAAGTGACAGAGAAAATCAAACTGTCAGATTCAACCGTTCCACCTGAAGTTGAAGTATCATGATTGGATGATTGAATTTTCTGTTATGCGGTTATTAGACGATGGAAAATACTGTTGTATATTTGCTGTCCAACTGTACTCTGGCGCAGCGCTTGGTATAAAAAATCCACCATCTCGTGTAATATCGAAAATTGAGCGGAGCGGTTATTTTGTGTAATAATGCTTTTAATAATGATTGTACAATGTACGGAAAAACATTGTAGGTGAGCGCAAAATCACACGAAAATCAAAATAATCCGAATTATAAACAAACATCCATTTTAACAGAAAATAACCGGTTTGAAACCGGGTTTCTGTCAAACGCGATTTGACTGAAAATATCCAAAACCATCTGACAGTATTTTCCATCGTCCAATAACCACACTAGAGGGCGCTAGTGTGCTGTTTTCGCAGCTTTACAGAATAGAATCGTGCTATTTTGTTAAATATATTTTATCACACATATGCTAACCTTAGAACAATTTTAAACATTTTGTGCTCGTTGACTACATTTCGTTTACATTCCCGACAGAAATGCCCTCGTTTCAAAAGATGAGGCTCAATTATAATTACTAGCCGATAACGAGCCAGCGACCACTTGGCTCGAAGGTTTCCCATCGTACCAGGCTCGGTCGACCTATCGGTGAGAAATGTTTATCAACCAGAAGTCTGCATCAGGAAATCCAACAATAAAAGAGTGTCCGCCATTTTTTGTCGTTTTGTTGGTTGCGGGGAACGAAATAATTTCGCACAGTAATTAAGGATGCTGGCACCACCCGCGGTGGGAAAATTAGTTGGAAAACTGCACGTTTGCTTTGCGATGAAGCCGATTCGGTGAAGTGAGCAGCATTTGGGGGACAGGACAGGGCAGGCCGCAGGTACACATTCGCTGAGCTCTAGGATTTGCCCGGGAAAGTCGTACCGAGCAGTCGGCGTTTATTTGCGCACATTTTCCTCGCCCACGTCGCACAGGCACGCGCGGTGCTCAGTCCACTCGGAATGTCCGGCAAGTGTGCTTTATTTGTGTATGTTTTTATTTTTCCCTACCCTTATATCGTGCATCCTGCATCTCCCGCGGCAGTCGACGAGCGGCAAAAGGTTCAACCGGATATTGATGTTTTCCTGTGGTGAGCACGTCGCGCGTGTTCCGGGATTTTGCGTCCACCACGTCTGTGGCATAGCTGTGGGACGGTTCGGCGTGCGGTATGCGGGTATCCTTTTGGGAGCTGTCCAGTTCTATTTGAACAAATTTCTCCCCCGGGGGAGATTGCCACGGGAGGGAACCGAACGAAGCAAATACACCAACCCGGATGCGGGTTGCTGACTGGCTACTGACCGACTGGCCGAAGCACGACCACTCGCTGCTACCTGTTGCTTGTCGCACGAATTTTAGTGTTTATCTTCTCTTCCCATTTTTTTTCTTGCTAACCGATTTCGGGACAATTTTCACGCGCATGTGAAGCGTTTTCTTCACTAAAATCCTTCCTGACCTTCGGCCATTTGAAGTGGCTGTCTGTTTGGAGGTGGTTTGAAGCTGCGTAAATTTTCAGGCAAATCATAGCGCAATTTCGAAGCATTTATGTTTCCTCTCGTTACCTACCGCTTAGCGAAATGGCCGTTGACGGATATGCGGGTTCCCATTTGTTTAGGAGAGTTTACGCAGAAAATTAAACGTTGGAACAAACAAATGGTGAAGAGAAAAAGTCCGAGAGGCGTTGTTGAAAACATTACGTACAAGCTTCTGCGTTTGATCATGATAATTGTTTCAATTTAATGAAAATTATTTTTACAAATGTCTTTTCATGTGTGTATTTTATCATGGTAAATTAGGAAAATTTAATTTTTTATTATTATTCGGAGCACATTTTTATGGAGGTTTTTTTTTGTTAAAAATATAGCCCAAAGCATGAAGTAGGCCATGAAGTCTGGAAGTAAATAGTATGATCGAAAATCATCTGTCATAGACTTTGTTCACTATTATATTTGTGCGAGAACGTTTGTGTTGTAAATATGGAATAAAGTGACAAGAAGTATGTAAGTGTAATGGGTCCGATGGTGTATTTAAGATTGAGTGAACTTGTTATTGACAACATATCGAGTTTGTTTGTCCTTCATGTTCATGTTTCGAGCAGTTGTCCTGTTGAAACTCTATTAAAGAAGCATATGACTGAAAACTAAACAGCATCCGATTTATGACGCTCTATTTCCATTCCGGCCCGCACGAACGTTCGATACGAGGAAATTTTATTACGCTCGACGGTAATTACTTACCGGTATCGGTTCGATGGGCTGTGAAGCGAGGGAAACCCGTGTGATGCTGCCTTGGGTCGATTTCGATCGCTCGACGGAAAAAGCACCCTTGTCACGGTTGTTTATTGGTGGTGGAAATTAAATGCGACGCGGGACTCGGCGACTCGGTTTAATCATTACACTCTGGCTCTTTAATGACAATAATTCTTTCGAGTCGCTGCGGGAGGAGGCGAAGTTTGGCAAAGTTTCATTGGAAAGTTAGATCGAAAGGCGATCTGTAAAATTGTGCACAATTTTTCTTCACTGCATACCGGTAAGTCAGATGTATTTCTCAGCGTTTATCGTACTGGGTCGAACAGCAGGCCTTGACTCCGTGCCTTTATGGTGCGTGGGAATAAATGCAGAACTGCGTGAATCGTGGGGCGAAGTTTAGCTTCACTGGTGCACGCTGATAAAACTTAATTGCTGTCAGACGGCCATGTACATGAATAGAAAATTCTGCTCTCTGGCAGGAACGCTGTTGAAAGGCTTAGGGAAACGTTAACATTTATTGTTGGATTATTTGTATTTGCTTTATTTTTAGGTATTGTATTTTTATAGACTCAAGTTTCATCATTTTCAATTCCAAACACTTGTTGAATACCGAATGTAAAAGATTGATAAATGGTATTAAAACATCATCTCCTTCTTTCCTTGTTGAGATATGATTGTTTGAGTGAAAGGTTAAATGCTAAAATGCAAACGAAAAAAAAACACCAACAAGAAATAAGACAACCGTTGAAAATGTCTTCGCGATTATTTTGCTGACGCGTAGATAAACTCCATGATAGGTAGTTTGTTCGCTGTGACGTCGAACGTGCTTCGAGTCGCTCTCGAGCAGCAACGTTTGCTAAACAGAGCCTCATACCATCGGACAACCGTAAAGAATTGGCCGGAAAGCCTTCTCCGGGCGTTCCTTGGAAGCGATTCGGTGGGGGAATTGCGACGCGACAAGCAGGATTTATTTATAAACAATTGTTCGTTGGCCAATCAAGCGTTCATCGTTCACGCGGCCGGTTGCGCGTGTATATCTAGAAACAGCAGCCTCCTTGCCCTGGAGTTAGCTTGCCTCCTTGCATTTTCTTCGCTTTGCTGCTTTGCTTCACTACTCGATTATTGGCTGCTTCTTATTGGTGTGGCAGATCTATGGCCGCCTTTGGACCGGGGCTGTTTTCTTTCATCGTTCAGCGTTATACACCGTTTCAGACTGACGGCTAATCGTTGTGATCGATGAAACGTTGACTCAAACTGGAATCGGTTCCGAGAATCGTTGCATCCTTATCGGTGGACTATAAATATCCCGTGGAGCAAAAATAACAGTAAAGAAAGTTTCGAGAGCAGCTGCTGGAAAGAAAGATTGTGAGCTGCTTGTTCCGAGAGCACCGGCAAAGGCTTGCAAATAGAAGAATTATTTTCGCTTTTTTCTCCTGTATGTTTACCTAAGTAAGTAACCTAGGCGTTCAAATCGAGCGGAAGATTTGCACTGCGATGCCCGAATCGCAAATGCATACAGATGCTACTGTAATCCGTTGGGTTATCAATTCCCTTGGCCCGGGATACTGGTTCGAAGGTTGCCGTTTACGATGAAAATGGCTCAATCAAGGGGCTGCAGTGAGCTGGAATGTTGTTGCAATTTATTTTGTATCGATGTTTATACTGCATGGGAGCCGGATAAAACATCCCAAGGCATCGTAGTGCATCGTGTTTAGGATGGATTAGGCGGAACCGAAATATCTTTGGATCGAAACATGCTTGTGAAGCATACCTAGAGTACTACGAGCTAAACATAGTTACTACCGGGAATCGGAAGCATCGATACGCCGTGAATCTCGCAAATTTGCAGATGGGTTACGGTTTTTTTTAATTGAAACCGAAATAATTACTGCACGGCCTTAGTTGCTCTTGTTCGTAGAAGATGTTTTACGTGGATTTGGAAAATACTTAACTAAAGTGCATTATTCAAATGGCCAACTTGCAACTTGTTAAACGTTTTGAAACACAACAAAATGGAGTGATTTAGACTTGTAAGCTTATTTTTCTCGTATTGTGATTAGTATTTTAACAATCCTACTGTCCATTCATCAAATGTGAATAGTAGTATTATTTGCTGCTAGAGGGCGCGCAACAATAAAACCTTAAATAGGTAAGGCAAATGATATTCGAGAAGAATAGAAAGGCTTAGATGATGAATCATGAGAAATAAATACATTCAAAAGGATTAGGACAAGGATTTTAGTAAATTCAGTAATGCGGCAGTAACTTTCAAAGAATTTAATAGTTTTAAACAACCTTAAGTGCGCTGATAAATTCTATACAATACGAGGAACTATATTTGTAGGAATTAATATTTTTTTTAAATCGCAGAAAATTGGCCAAACATGATAAGATAATTTTTGAAACAAATAAATAAATGAATGCATCATAATTACAAAACATACAACAGAAAATACAGTCTCTTTTCTTGGATTTTGTGCCTAGGCGTTAATACTGCATAACGAGGATCAAGCAGTGGTTTAATGCACTGCAGCAAATAATTAATTTTAAATTTTAAATCTATTGATTATAAATTAGTTTTTGAGATTGATTATGGATTGAATTTTGAAGCGGATAGCTCCACGAGACACTCAGTACTTTAAAATGATCCGCTAATGTGTGCCAAACAGCCCTAATAGTCCTATACGAATAAAACATATCACTTCTTGTTTCATCAGCTCCTCGCAGCCTACTTCATTTTTAATGGATTTTGCAAAACATAGCAAATATTCTCTCAGTGACCGCCCGCTCCTTGCCGCTGGTTTTTACTGCTGCAAATATGGAACGGGGACGCTACCATCTGCCCCTTGCGGCTACCGGTGTGCGTATTGAGTTGTGAATTAATTATACTATCATCTTTGACTGATAAACCCGCGGGCTAGAAAGACCATCGCAGGCAACATTTCTTCGTCCTGTCTCAATCCGTGCGCAGTCGTTTTTATTTCCGGGCCGGACGTGGTCGGATGTTTATGGGATGTTTTACCGGGAACGGTGCTTTGTTGGCAGTCTGGTTTGGTTGGTAGATCAATACAACTCCGGTGAAAAGAGAGTGGGCTATGTTTAACGAGAATTCGATGATTGATTTACCAACCGAAACTAATTGGTCTAGCTAAACGACCGCGGGACGTTTGTATGGCAACCCGCTCATTAGCGTGAGCATAGTTGGCTACCAGTTTGCAGCGACAGGAACCGTGTAGGTAGCGTTAGGAAATTGCAAACAGGTTACTAGGAACGGAAGCACGAACGGATAGCTACATTATTTAACATTTCTACGAAAACGTTGACTGGCTGTCATTATCGTTTTTGGATAAATATTAACTCATGTTGCAAGAAATGAGATGGAGTGTATGCGAAATAATTATAAATGCTTTTCAGTAATACTGAAATACTTAGATTTAGTTTTTCATGATACAAGGGTTTTTATACTCCTGTATGGGAGCTTAGATTGACTTGGATTTTAATATTTTTAGAACCTATTTTTAAAAGATTTTCCGTTTCTGTATTGCCTGCTGCATTTCTTCTACGAGTTGATGTTTATTGTTTTTTTTGTTAAAGTTACAGTTTTGATAAATCATTCATACATTATTTAAAAACCCCGTCTAAAACATTCAAAATACTATCAAAATCACGCTTCGTAATAGTATTTTAACTTAGCATAGAGACAAATCATTAAATAGATTTGATACTTTAAATAATTGTTCAGCTCACACACTGGTCTTCTCTATGGACAGTGGATTGGACAACTGAATTTTGTCGAATTGTTTTGCTCCACATCAACTCACCATTCCACTTGGATCAACATTAAATCAACCTTGAAGTAACTCTAATTGTTGCGAAATAAAAACAAAAATATTTTTTTTTATTCTCTGTTATTTTGTCCTTAAAGGACCCGTCCACGATCGATCTTTCGTTTTATATCCTTTCGCTTCCGACGATCTCTTTCTCGCTCTCCTCTTCAGAGGGAAACATGGCAGGGTTTCCAACACTAGTTTTAATTTACAGGGTTTCGAGTCATATAAGGGAGCAATGCAATCAGTAGAGAGAATGTGTCAACCGGTTAAGAGAATGGTGCAGCCATGTAGTGGCAACATTATCTTAACCGGTTGACACATTCTCTCTACTGATTGCATTGCTCCCTTATATGACTCGAAACCCTGTAATTTTAATGTTTCAATCACATACCAACCGGTAATTAGCTAAAAATCGATACTTACACATACTTGACTGTTAATTGCATTAAACGTAATGATCTAGTCTGATTGCGAAATAAAGCAATGAAGTAGGAATAAATTACTGTCGGTCAGGCGAATATTAATCGAACATCATTTGAAGTATAAAACTAACCAACCATATTTATGTTGAGTTCATTACGGTTGTCAACATGGTGCAACATTGCCGGCGAGATTGGAGCTTCACAAAATATAAAATATTCCATGCACACCGGCACACAATAACATTTTATTCTCGACCGATAAAAGCATCAGGTCACCAGTGCTGGCGGTAGTGGTAAGTGGTTTCCCGGTGGCCAATACGCACATCTCGCTCACGCATACGCTGATACCTACAGGCCGCCATCGTATCGCAAGTGACCGATCAGTGCAAGGTATGCAAAAGCCGCAGAAAGAAAAAAACCGATTTGAATTCGAATTTTACATTCGCAAAAGGTCAGAAAACTGCATCGCACCGCTTCACTCCACGGTAATATTGCAATTCTCTCCACCTTATTCAGAGAAGGCAGCACTTGGCTCTTCCTACCTCCCGGACCCTCGTTGCGACACCCGCCGCTTGGTCATTTCCGGTAACGGCGGCCGTTCCGAGGGGCAGCATTTTGATTTAATTAAATTCTCTCCCTGTTGCGCATCGGTGCGTTCGGTCAGCTACAGGAATTTAATTTCACAAAATGCCATCACCGACCCACCGATGACCACCCCGTTGTGTCTGTATGTATCGGTGGGCGTGAGGTGCTGGGTCATTGTATCACAGGGAGCATAGGGTGTAACAGAGGAAAGTGCAGTCAACCCATCGCTCGGGTTGATTTCCGGTACTCGTTGCTGGGAACCAGGTGAGGCAGTACATTCTCTCCGCTGTGGTAGGGCATGCAGTTGCATAGCGCACGGTTATGGGTGCCACCGAGTGGTACCCGAGTGGTCCGAGGTACCGGTACCGGGTACATGGGATTTCTTTCGTTTTTCCTAATGATAAAATTATTTCTACCGCCACCACCGGAGGATTCACCAGGCGTCTCCATTAGCTGGCTTGTATTTGAAACGACGTTCTCGGAAATGGGAAGCCTTCTCGAAAACGCCAGCCAAAGATCTGCTGACGCTTTTCTACACCACGGTTGCGGTTTGTCCGGCGGGTCTATCCGGTGCAATCCTTGCTTTTTTTAATTGGCTATCTTAATTAAGGTAAATAGATATGGCCTTTCCGGTGCGCATCGTTGTGCGCATCGCTGGCGCAATTGCAATGCGTTCCACCGGCGGCAGCATCCGGAACGGGAAATGGAAAAAAGGCACCGGGAAAGCAATCACTATCACTCGCCGGGCACAGCAGCGCAAACACGTCCCGCAAGTGGAAGTAACTTCAGTGCTTTGATCTTGCGCTGCGTGGAAGAATCTGCTAGCGACGGAAACCGAGACGTTCCGCGGCAGTTTGACTCCCTCACCTTCCCCTCTTAGCGGACGGTGGGTTAAGAAACCGATTATGGAATCTCAAGATACAGAGCGCAAATAGACAAAAAAAAATGAAGAAATGCATCAACAGTACAAACCGGTTGCTCGTGGTTTAGCGATAAAAGCTCATTAGATTATTATGATAGTTTGCTCACGGTGGTTGGCGGTGCGGGAACAGGAAGCGAATTTTCATTAGCGACGGAGAGAAAAAGAAGGCAACGTAATTTGTAGTACTCATGGCCGCATACAGGACTGGCCGTGTGATGGCAAAGAATGGTGGGATGTGCTTGAGCTGCAGACGGAATCTTAGCAATGTTTTCAGCCCGTTCGAGTGGACTTTAAAGAATTTGCTTGAGCCAATAAAGTTGTTTAATTATAAGCATATTCCATCGATCGTCATAGCTGTGAGAACCATGGTGAATGAATTGGGTAGAAGTATTAATTAGTTTCTGAAAGCTTTATTTGTTTGGTTCATTCGAAGCGGTTCATTTGTTCTGGGACTGAAATGTATGAAATTGTTGGGATTATAAAAAATAGAGGTGGGAAAAAATAGAGGTGACTATTACCAGTGTGAAAAAAAAAACAAATATATTCATTAGGAAAAGCGTTAGATACTTTCCTGATCACGTTAGATAATCATTACAATGTTTTTGATAAAAAGAATCATTAAAATGATTCGGTTGCAGCCCTACTTCATTTAAAAAACATCTGCGTTGGGAATTTAGCGGTTTATTTTAGTTTATTGCTATCAAATCCGTCGAACTGATAAAAACGAGTCCACGGGAACCTTTCCGATAGCTCGGTGCATTCACCCGAATACGATTACTGTGTCATATATACATTTTTTTTTCTTCGTATCTACATCTAGTGTGTGGTTGGGTTTTTGAAACGTTATGGATGATTAAAAAAAATCAAAAAGAACCAAACACATTGATAAACGTTGTCAGTGTGCATTCCAAATGGAATATGCAACGTCTCAATTATGAAGCAGCCCATCGGTAAATGACAGCAGTGTATAGAGGGGTTAATAAAGGGTTTCTTTTGTGTGTTTGTTTTTCCTCCTGTTTTTTTTTTTGTTTTTCAACCATTATTAATTTGATGTAAGCAGAACACAGCGTTCGCAATTTGTATGCTTTTACAGGCGTGTTTTTTTATTACAATTTACAAAACCATCGCACACTTTGATGATGGGAACGATACGCAGCGCCAGTGTGGAGGAATGACAACGGTGGGTTGAAAGTTTATTAAATTTACATTCATAATCGGCCGAACGATCTGGCAGCCTACCGTGCGGCCGATATTCGAAGCATTGCCGATTACTGTGGCGAGCAAAAACGGGGACGCGGAATGTGCATGCAAAAACATGATGGAAAGGATTAATTTACGGTGAAGCAATATCGGTGAGTGTATTGGCATTCCGTGTCGGACGCCACCGCTGCAGGTGATAATCAGATAATGGAACAACCCGATATTGTGCGGGATGGCGCGCAAGGATGCATCCGGAAAATGGGCACCGAATGTGGTGGTAGTGTGTTTGCGCTTAGTGGACGGGGAAGAGGGTGGTTGAGCCGGTTTATGTAATTGGATGCATGTACGCATACCCGAGGACACATAGATCTTGCTGATGGCGGAATGACATGACAGGTAGACGAATTACTTCCATCAGCTCCGGTGAATAAGCTAGCCTCGGTGATGCTGCAAAAAACAGGGGATGCAACTCTGGTGTGTGTGTTGTGTTGTACTTTGTGAACTGTTTTTTAGTGTGAGTGTGTGTGTGCGATAGTTTTTCTAGCATGTCCGATGGAACATACAACAGAAAGTGTGCCACAAAAAAAAAAAAGAAATGAATATATTGGCTTATGATATGATCTTCAAGAACCCGTAGGGATTGAGGAACGGAATTTTCAATAAAAGTGCATTTCGCGGTATCCCCCGGGGAACGCATAACAAAACTGCGAACATTTGTTGAAGATTTAAAAAAAAGGAACTCAAAAAAAGGTAGGCAAATAGTGCAGCTTCAACGCTGAATTCATGAGAGCAACTGCAACAACGCAACAACGCAACAACGGTTTAGCCTTTTAGAACGTTCCAAAGCTGCTGCGTTAATCAAAATATCGTTGATGAGTCCTTACCGACAAGCGTTGGCTTGGCAACGGTGAGGAGAAGAAAACCAAAAACATTATGTATGCTTCTAAACAGAGTCCTTCGAAAAGCCGATACGAACAACGTCTCATCTAACTCCCATCGGAAGGGGCACCGAAAGCAAAAAAAGAAACCCAAAATTAGAAACAAATTAAAAAGTCGGTTTAGTGAACGTTTTCAGGTGGAACGGCTTGACACGCTACCGGGCTTACCAGACAACACAAGCAAGACTAAAGAAAGAGAGAGAGTGAGAGGGAGAGAGAGAAAGTGCGCGGGAAGATTCATCTCCTTCGCAGCGTAATCAGCGAATGATTGTGATTACCAGTTTCAGTGTCAAGGCAAGGATATAGGAGAGAGGGAAGTTCGGAGGTTGGAGTGGATGGTAGGATAATTTCAAAGATATACACTTTTTTACCAACAGCGACCGGTTCATCTTACATCGATTTAGATTTGTTGGCTTCTGGTTGGAAGCGGAAGGAACCACACCCCGCTTCGAAAAGACGCTCAATTTTTAACTGGTTCTTCATTACGCTCTGCTAGCAGTTAGGAGCCGATATCCAAGCAGAATGATGGAGGTCATTGGTTATTTATGAAGATGTTGGCTCAATGCGGCGATGAGCATAGTAAAATTTATTTTTTCAGTTGAAAATGAAAATCTTTTTTTGATTTTTTGGAATCGAAATCGGAAATATTTCCACGAAAAGCCAGTTATATTTACCTTTGTATGTTTAAAAACGAAGAGCGATGAAAGTAAATCATTAGCATTTTTGCAAATGTTGAAAAATACATTTGTAGTTTGTTTTGTAGCATTTTATAAATTATTCAATTATCCTACAATGCCACCGATATTTTTTATGCTGTAGGTATCAAGAAATAAACAAGCAGCGCAATAAAAATACGTTAAAAGAGTTTTAAGATACTGTTTAGATTTTTATTTCACCAATAAATAACTGTTTTTTCGTACCTTAAAAAGTATACATGGTACACTTTAGATAGATGAGACGCTTTAACCGTCGAAAATTGAAGGCCTAGTAGTTGATGAGACTATTGATTGATTACTAAAGCTTGGATGCAAATTGAGAATAGAAATATAAGCATGTATTTTTGGAAACATTTCCTATGATTAAACCCCTAAATTGCGTTGCCAAAAAATATTAATTTCAAGACAATTAACTTATTAACATTAAAGACAATTAACATCACAGATAAAGTCAGATCAAAAAACATTCTTGAAAAAGATGGATTTTATAAAGTATTATTCTATTATAGGTATCATAACTTATTCATTCAAAATAATCCTAATATCATTAATATCAAAAAAAGGATTACTTACTAAATAATATTCTCATTTGCATGTTTAACAACCTGTTTGACGCCACTAGAAGAGCTGAGTAGAAGAGTCTGTACAGTAGTAGATTGATACCAAGTCAATATGGATGGATGACATGAACCAGTTAAAATATTATAGCTAAAATCTATCGGCCCTGGCTGGAGCACGGTGCATACAAGTGCCAGAGGAACGACTACTTTTCCGAGAAAGATTGATGGCCTGTTGGTGATATCAAAGGCCTTTAAAACACAAATTAGGCATATTCTAAATCCTAAGTGAAGGGAAACAAGTGGGAAACGGTAGCCGACATCGACTGCTTCCCGCTACGATACAGAAATAATGAGGAAAAACGCGATTTTAATTCAATTTCGATCGGTAATTGTTACAAAATTACGGCCCCAAAATCCGCGTCCCATGTTATCCGTTGAAATGTGGTGGGTGGGGGAGGAAGGGGGCTTCCCGACAGTATATTTCCTGTGCAGGCTCTACTCGAATCGAGTGGCTTACGATACGCACAGATTATTGTTCCGTTTTGGTAGTGTTTTTTTTGCTTCTTTGTTATTTCTCTTCCAATCGAGCGGTAAGCGTTGAATGATGAGCGAACGAAACGAGCACGGCGAAGGGAACCATCGCTTCGTCGTCACGCACCTGCGTCCTGCTTCGTAGACACAAATCGAATTAATGGAAATATTAAGATGTCGAAGAAAAAATTAAATCAAACTTTTACCGACCGATCGCGTGGACCCATGGGGATTGGCACGGGCTCACGACAATGACCGTAAAATCGTACGCCGAGGGGATTTTTGCCTTCGATCTCTGGTTACCGGTTAGCAGGGGGCCGCTGCCCGCTACGAAGGACACCGAAGGAAGGGCAACAAAATATTTCCCATAAAATTTCAACACCTCACACCCGGGAGAAGCGGAAAAGTTTATGCCCGAATAATGATGATTTAGAATGTGTCGTTTAGGATGCCATTTTTTTCTTCTCTCTCTCTTCTCGCTCTTCTTCAACACTCGCTGCCCATCTGGAACGGCTGGTGGTGGTGAGAATTAACTCACCACATCCATTTGGTGCCAGCTGCGTCGTCCATCGTAGTGAGCGCAGGAGCATGGTTTGGGCGATGGTCAAATTTGGTGACCGTTTTTAGGTGGAACAACCTCACAGACGGCAATACGGCCAGGCCGTTCCTAATAAAAAAAAAAAAAAAAAAAACCTCACAGACCATTCCACACTCGTTGACTTATCGATCATGGTTGAAGAGATGTTGGGCAAGATAGTCACTGGAAAACCAAATACGGCATTTTGCAGCTGATTTTATGCAGGTTGAAGAGGTTCAATTTTTTCGTACAATAAAATTGAACATTTTCTACAATGCCCCAACAGAAGTGCATAAACACATTGCTAACCGTCACAAAACAGTTTATTTTACTTTAAAATATTAACACCACTGCTTTAACATTGTAAAATACTGTCTAATATGTGTTAACCCAAAAAACTTTCAATACCTGGTCAAATAATATAGAACATTTTTGAGTTTGATATTTAGCAAAGTAAAATTGTTTTAAAAAAAACAGTTATATTCGTTTTATCTTTTGTTATTCTATTTCAACTATTGGTATCTCTTTGCTCTTTGAGTATTATAAAATTTTATAGCAATTATGAAGTGCTATTGCCTTGTTTGTTGATTGCCTTGCAAACAATACTAAGAATACTATAATTGTAACTAAACGTATAAACGTAGACCCTTCTTTTACCAGTTCATAGGCGGAGATGATCTTTAGTTACAACATACACACAATTTAAATTAAATGAAAATACCAAAACCTTTTTTTCTGTCTGCCTACGAGGTTTTTTTATTCCTTTTAGCTGCGTTTTCAGCGTTGTAGTGATCTTTTTCATCGGCATATCCAGAGCTTTCAAGCGGCTATCTTGGTATCTTGGCCACACAACATGTATTTTAATGTACAAACTAGAACCAATCACAGCCGAGAGCCAACCAATTGTTCACCTATTGGGGCTAGCAAATAGATTAAAAGCAGATGCTGAAATTGTGTTTCGAAAACAACTTCAAAGCAAACACATCAAGCGGTAGCATTTGCACAGTTCGATTGGCATGTGCCGCCAATGCCAGAACTTTATCTCGTTCTTCGAGAACGTAACGCCTCACTGGGCGCGCGGTGACAGACAAACACACACACTCATACACCCTTACACATGGCGCGAAAGCGCACACAATACGCTGGCTAATGAGTATTGAGCATGGCGACACGGTGGCTGGTAGAAATTAACCGCACGGGTACATCGTCCATCCCGGCAGCGGATGTGACCTGGAAATGCTGATAACCATAGGACAAGCCCACCGGGCATCCCCGGGCTGGAGCGTCCTGTTGCACCAGCCTGTTGCAGCTGAAGGTCATGCAAAGTACATGTTTGCAGCGCGCGGCAGCTTGAGAGCGATGCCAATTCACGTGACGTGAGGCTCCACGCCCGTCCGCCCGCTCGCCCGCCCGCTGTCCTTACGGTCCGGCGTGGCTGCTGCAAGCGCTTGACGTATGCACGAGGATTCCATTATTGGTTCATGGTCGTTGTCCTCGTGGGGAAGGGTGGGAGAGTGTAAAGGGGGCTGGGGACTGAAAAAGAAGACAGCGGGACCAGACGATCAGCGAACCCGAACGAACCAAGCCAAAGCGCAAAAGGAAACCCTCGTATGCACATCGTTCAACAGGCGAAATGGCGCGAACGGACTGTGCTGGTTCGGTGCGAAGGAGGGACGAAGAAGGAAAGCAACGAGAGGGAACGGATTTTCCGACCAGGCCCGCGACCGATTAGCGCCCTGAAAACCCGAACACGGAAAGCCGATGTGGAAAATGTGGCGACCGTTTGCAGGGCTTGCAAAATCGCACTCTCACTCACTGGTGCTCTCTCGCACACGCACAGATCTCTCTCACTCTCATCTACTCGCCATGCGAAAACGCATGCCACCGAAAGCCAGCAAAGGGAAAATAGCACGGAAATGGGGCTACAGCTTTTCCCCGGGGAGAGCGTACAGCCGTCGCCGCCACGCTCTCTCCCGGTAGCAACCAGTTGTTGCGTCCGGCACGCCGTGTTCATGCGAGCTTTCAATGCGAGTTCATCCGGTGAGTGTCCCGCCGGGTTCATCCGTGTGCAACACGTGAGCAACCAACACCACTGCCAGGCGAAGAAGCGACCTCACCGAAAGCCAACACAACAGGTGCCGCGTCCGTCGGGTTCGTGCTGGCATCGTCGGGCGCCCGAGACGACACGAGCATCAAACCCGAAAAAGCCCATCCATTATCACCACCCTGTTGCGCTGGCAGCCAGCAGCAGACTCCTGTTCGGGGGTTCGGGGTGTCCGTTCCGTGAATGTGTGCGTGTGTTTGTGTGCCGGGTACCATTGCGCAATGCGTGCGATTTTCGCGTACCCGGGCAGAAGAACCGGGGCAGTCCGAGGCCTCCTGTTGCGCTTCGGATGCGAGAGAGAGCGGTTCCGTTTTTCCCCTCGTTCCCCTGGCCGTCGCACTCCGGTTTTGCCCGCATTTCTCCAAGGGCGGTTTGGGTGGGTTTAGGGAGTTTTTTTTTGCTTGATGCCGCCACGCCACGCGATCTTCGGTGTCGCTGACAAACCGGGAGCGCAGGGGATGCGAGCGGGTGCGGTGCGGGAGCGGGCAGGATATAAAAGTAAAATATGAGACGCGCTCGAGCTCAGTCGCGTACGGAGGACTGCACACGGTGGATCGAGCGGGCACAGTGAAACCCAACGGGCCGACGGATAGCGCCACGCCAGGCCAACAAGTCAGGCAGTAGAGCAGTTTGGCGGGCACATTGGGAGGGAGCCAAGTGGAAGTGAAAGCCAAGTGAAGCGAGTGACAAGGTTGCCAAAAAATAAAAAAAAACCCGTCGACGGGAAAACGATTTTCCTTTCAGTTTTTTTTACTTTCGAGCTTCTGGGTGAATTTTCGTGCTGCAAATTCGGATATTTACGTAACGCTAAGGCAATGTGTGCCGTGTGCGGGGTGTCTGTCCGCGTGTGAAGAAAGTGCGAAAAAGCGGAGAGACTAGCGCGAACGAAGCGAGAGAGACAGTGAACAGTGGGTTGGATAATGAAAGCAAGCTGAAATCTGTTCGTCGTCGATCGAACCGTTGGCGAGTGATGGCGCGAATGGAACCCTAGCTACGTTGGTTCGTCGAAAAGCTCCGTGAAGTTGGATTGCCCTAGTGACGCAACTAGTGGTCAAAGGCGCTACGGAACGTCGTGCACTTCAAACGTCGGTGCACCAATGAACCTAGCTTAGAAGTATGCGTCGTGTGTTGGGTGAATTTTAACACAAACTGGATGTACACAGTGGTACGTGACGGGTGTTAGCCGCTGAAATCGAGATCGTGGTATCGGACGAGGTGTCCTGATCATTCCCATTCCAGCCGAGTGCCGCGGGAAACCAGTCAGCTCATCATCATGTATGTAATTGTCTCGCACACGCCAAAACCCGTGTTGCTATGTCCCGCCTCTGTCATCCTACTGTGCAAACTTCGATGTTATCCCTCCGAGATCCCCTTGTCTTCTGATTTCCACTAATCTTTTATTTCCTGGCCACATCTCCGGTACTCTCCGGTTGTGAGATGGTATTTTTTCCCTCCCGCTTTGTAGGAAAGTTAGGGATCGGCGCGATGGAGTTCAGAGATTTTTGGGTCACGGAAATGTATAATAGAAGTGAAAAACGTAAAGGAAAACAGGAATTACAAAACACAACCTCACACGAACGGTGACCTCACCGACGGCTGGTGGTAGTTTTGTGGTTAATTTACTTGTCATCTGCCGCTGACAGCTCGCTGAGTGACTTCTGCGGCTATTGGAGGGAATGAAATAAGATGGGTGGTTTTGTAAAAATGAGCCGCTCGAGCGCAATCGGTTTCAGGTGCGTCACCGACAAAAAGCAGACAAAACATCAAAGCAGTTTGTTGTAGATTTTTCGGGCACGTTTGAGAGACCATCGAGCGAGGCCCATCCGATGCCTGCGGGTTCTTTGGTGCGGGGATGGAGTATGCTCAGTCCATTGGCGAACCTTGGCCCAGACTGGACCGAACGGCCTTGGGCTGGAGCTGGAGCTTCACCTGAACGGTGAAGCCTTCCACAGTTCCTCCCAGCCCCCAAACCGGGCTAACGATCAAGGTCTGCTCGACGAATCGATTCCCGGGGCGAGTGGGTACGGATATAATTAGCGCTAAATAAAGGTCGGGTAGGGGCATCATACCCGGGCGCGCGTTTCATTAAACTCTGCAGCTATCTGAAACTTTGGTTGCGGTTTGCGCCACCAGCAGCTTCTTTGATGTCAATTTCAGTGCTGAACGTCGAACAGAAAAAAAAGGTAAAACAGGTGCAAAAAGAAAGGCCTGAACTGAAATGTTGCCTATCGCTCCCGGGATGGGTGATTGGAGGATAGTTTAGATGCCAGCAAAAGCAGAGCAGAAAAAAAGAACGGAAATTAATTCCGTGTAATTATCCGTGCGGACTGGTTTGGTTTGGCCTGCACCGTACAACGCACTCTTATAAAGCTCGAGCAATTTGATCCGAGCCTGGCTCTGATTGGATGTTGGTTCATGGAAAATTGGAATCTAGGTAGGCGGTAGAATTTAAATATCAAAGCACACTCCGTTTGTTGTGTGTTGAAATTTGACCAGTCAATTAATTGGGACGGTACGGAACAGTAACACTATATTGCTTCTACAAATGCAATTTAATTGTTGTATGCAATTGAATGCAATTGAATGTTTCCTGCAATTGCGTTTGAGGTAAACGAAAAAAAAACGATGATTCTTTCACGGTGACTTAATTATGCTGTTCACATGCATAACGTTCGATTAGGATTCACTACAAACGGCCACCACCGAGCCGTTTGCTTAAGCTTGTTTTTACCCTTTTGACCGTGAAGCGGTGGAGGAGAAAATCTTTTTCCTGACGATTGGTTTCCGAGCACACAAAGCCAAAGCGACGCCTGCAAGTGAGAAACTTTCCGGACGAAACGAAAGTCGAGAAATTACATCATAAAACATCCAGTCTATGACTGTGCATCCGTTGCCAGCGCGTTACCTCTCTTGCCCCTTCCATGACTTAAGGATCGCTTTTTAAGTCCAAACACTCCATTCCGCAGCACGGGAGTCGGAAAGTTCGAAAGCGAAGTTGAAGCCAAAAGTGGCAAAGGCTCTAGGTCCTACGGCACAACCTTCTGGCGATGCGTAAGTTCTACGCCCCGTAATCCGCTAATCTCGGAAATCGCACAAACGGGCGCTGAAAGAAGATTCTTTCGTAGCTGGTCGCCCAACGCGCCCCGCTTATCCGTCGTTTGAATCGGGGTTTTCCTCGCGCGACCAGCAAGGGCACGTGCGCCGGACCGAACGCGAGCCGTGCGTTTGACGTGGGAAAATGAGCGAGACAAGAGCGCCGGCCCACGGTCGCAGCGGATAAGATCTGGTTTTGCTTTTGCTCGGCATGAAGTAATGTCAGAGGTGGTCGGAAAGAAACAATAGAAATGCCGCACTGAGCGCGACCGATTGCCGTCTTGCCAAAATTGGTGTGGCTCTGAAAACGGTGGTTTCACCTAGCGGGCGAGCTTAAAGCGTCCTTGTGGCAGAACGGATTCTAAACGGCAAAAGGGTGATAACGCGATGCGAACTGATAACGTAATCAGATGGCGTACAGGAGCAATGGCGTAAGGGAAGACTTAAAAGGCAAACTTCTTGCTGGGGCCTGCGGTTCTCCCGTCCCTTGCCATTAGCAGTCCACATTACGCTTTAAGAAATTGCCCACCAAGATAAGGGAAGCTACAGCGGGTTCCCTATTTCATCCCCGTTCTTTCATCCCGTCGGGGAGCGCTCCATTTGCAGATGATTAATGTTAATTGTGAAAAGCTACGCGGCTATAAAGGCTACCAGCCCACCCACCCACCGACGGCTCCCTTAATCCCGTGGCACGTCGAGCGAGCGCGCGCCCGCCTTCGTCTTGGCTGCTCTAATCCCTAATGAATTCGTGTCAGCTTTCCGTGGTCCTGTCCCGGGACCTGTTTTCAGAAGCGTGCCTGTACGAGGCTGTAGTTAGCATATATTTTACGTTATCACCACCCGGTAGCCGCGTCTTATTATAAGCTCGTAAATATTACTTCCCGCTACGTTTGGGTTCATCGGTTGGGTGGCGGAGCAAGTGGGAGTGGGAATTAAGGCTAAATAAATGATATGATTGGTGTACGTTTTGGACTGACTGCTGCCAGTGGAAGGTGTTTAAGCAAAGTGTTTTATAAGGTGATCTGTAGATGTATGATGGATGATTGAGCGATTTTTTATTCACTTTAAAGGTAATCTAACCTTTTGCTGCTCATAAAACTCATATCCTTTGGGTGTAAATAAATAATTCATGACAAGAAATTTTCTCGCTATGGCTCACGATTCAACTTTATTATTCAAATGTTGTCTTACATGTTCCTCTGCATTGATTTCCAAGAAACGTTCGTGAGAAACATGTACTGTTCATCTCTTTTTTCAACGTTTACTAAGTTCATAACTGAACTGGATTCTCGCCGAAAAATAGTTCTATGTATTTTTATCGTTTAAATTAAAATCATAACATGCTTCCGTTTTAAAAATTATTCTTGAAAATTTCCGAGCAGAACAGTTTACATGCTTACTAAAATTGATTATAACCTCATAAACGAATTATTACCTAATAATTGTATAAAAAAATTAAAATAAAGCCATTTGGCGATGCTGACGCCTTCAACAGGATCAACAGTTTAGTAGTTGAGGGCGTAAAACGTGTTAATCCACTGAACGCGACTAACTGTGAGTGACACTTACCACGCGCGAACCATTCCGTGGAGGCAAACACCAAAAAATAACCAACTAACTTACGAAGCACAACTTTTGGCTATCAGGAACGAGCAGCCAACACCATCACGCCAACACGCGGAAGCCAGCAAAGCTGGGCTTCCAACTTTACCCATGAAAAGATGAATATCGAATTAGTTGAAGCAACAGTTGGTGGGTGGTTGTGGCGGAGGGCGAAACATTTTAGCGCCAATTCGCGCGTACAAGCAGCTGGACGCTGTGGTTGCGGTTGGCTCACGGAAGCGTAACGTGTCGGTAAAGAACGGTGCGGACCTGGGGGTTTTATGTTGAGGCATTGAGCGTAATCGATCGACACGAATCGTAGTTGTGCGATTTTAAGAAGGCATTGGTAAACAGCTAAATAAGTGGGATGAGCTCCACTTTCGTTGCTGCTGCTGCTGCTTTTCTGCTTTGAAGAAGAGTCGAAAAAGGGGCCCGGTAATCGCGCCATGAAAATGGCACGAAACTAGGATGAATAAATTTGAATTCTATAAATTCAATCACTATCACCGGTGCGACCGGAAGGAACCGTTCCGTTCGGTTCCAACGCCCTTCGGTTGAAGCCATAATAGCCTGTCTCGCAGACGAACCGACGGGGTGAGGAGTGGGATCGAGGGAGTGTGGCAGGAATTTGGACAGGAAACCTGGAGGCGCCCGAAAACGAATCTTCCCCTCCGGAGCCTCCAAGAAAATTGTTCTAAGATGAAGCGAGCGGTGCTGGCAGCGAAACGTTCGTTCGTGCTTGGAAAGAATTATTTTGGCATGAATTTCAGACACGCGAGTGACAGCCGGCTAGATGGGTGGCTGGGTGGGAGGGTGTGCGGGTAGGACGAGGGTAGCCATAAAATATGCAAATTGAATTAATATGTTTTATGAATGCTGTTTTGATTTAGCTGACGGTGCTGGAAGGTTTCGGTTCGGGATGGTCCCGGAGTTGGGTGCGGGTTGCGTCTGGATTCTATTGCCGGGATGAAGATTTTGCTACCGCCTCTTTCCTCTTTCTACCCCTCGGAAGTGTGGAGTGTGCTACAAAAGCGTCCCCGAGCGTGGTTCTGATTCTTGTCGCTCTCTTTACGGGCAGCGTTCGGTGCGAGGGGATCGGGAATTTTTATGGGAAAACAATGCACGTAAAATGGCTGACGTTCACCTTGAGCTTGTGGCTGGGAGGGGACGCAACCAACGAAACGATGATGTTTCTGCGCATTAACTTAAGCTTTGTGACACTTTGGGAAACTTCTTCCATCCACCAGAAAGAAAAAAAAAACACCGAGCACGAACGGATCATCGGTGGTGATATGTTTTATGGAGGCGTCCTTCCTTCACTCACTTTTAGCGAGGTGGCACCCGGTGGACGGGTACGCAAAATTAGGCAACATCGTTTAAAGTGTGCGCCGGGGCGAGCGTTATGTTATGCTAATGTTGCGACAGGGACACATTCGCACCGATGGCTTTGAAAGCCAGGCGGGTGGAATGGAGATTTACCATCCACACTTTGCACATTACTTTAACAAGTTGCCCCTTCTGCGGGCAACTCACGCTTCCGCAGGACCCGGTTGGAACCGTCTATTGACGGAAAGCGATACTTCATTATGCAAAGTTGAATGACTCGGTGGGTTAGTCCCGGTTGGTAGCGAGCTAGTCCGGGTGACGAGGATCATGCATTATTTGCGCTGAAATCACCGACCCACCGATGACTGCGAGGGATTGCGAGTAGCATTGGGAACCAGCGTTTGGCTTGCAAAGCGCGCAATTTACTCGCCTTTCGGCAGTGTCTTATTTTTTTTTTCGAACGCTCAAACGTGCAAATAATAAGGACGATTTCAGGATTTTTGTTATTTTTATTTTGCTCGGTGCGTTTCCAGCACGAGCAGAAAGAATTAGGCAACCAGGATGGTGGAAGGCAAACGAGCCAAAAAAAATACTAATAAGCCAATTGAATGCAAATAACGTTTGCTACAACGTGCCAGCTGGCAGTAACGTTTCGAACGGAGCACGTCGCCTCTTGCTGTTTGCATGACGTTCGCAGCGAAAGTGAAAGCGTTCGCTCCTTTTGATGTCGTCAAATCATATTTTGCTTTTTTGCCACTCCAAACATCCGCACCGAAGAGGGAAGCGCAAATACGAGGTGACAGTGTTTCGACGGGCTGCTCGGTGTTAAGCACCAGCTCATTTTTTTAGGGGTTTTTTTACATCATGGTTGGCCTTGGGAAATGTGTGCCGTTGCCATTCGAGTGTCATTTTGTCGATTTTTTTTTCACGGACGGCCACCACTGTACGTTGTGTCGGAAATGGGAAATGTAGGTTTATGATGGTACTAATAGTTATGACTTACGATATTTTTAAGTATCTTTTAGGTATGAGTATGGAGTACGTATCTAAAATGTAACTATTTTGCTGATGAATATTTTATAATTTTAGTATTTGTGAGCTTCATTTTTCGCATTCTACAATAATTATTAAATATATCTTTATATTGCATCGTTTTTCCATCGTTCGTTCCATAATTTTAGTACATATAGTTAAATTAAATTAAATACCCATACTTTAATATGCAAAGCATTAAATATTGGGTGGATGTTTTTTAACGGTGTAAGTGATGAAAAAAATATAAAATTTGCCATGAAAATATTTCCTTCCATAATGACGAAGTAGTAAGCAAATGTGAGAATGATTGAACGCACAATAATTTACGCGTAAAAATCAAATGTCATCGAAAAAGAAATATTTCATTGTTGATTTATGCCCTACCAACTTTCCACTGTTGAAACTTTTCACGCTTTTCTTTGTGCGGTGCGTGGTGCGTGGAAAGTCGACGAGCAGAAAAGTTGGGATAAAATTCAGAGCCGCTTGTTGAATTTGGGCAGAATTTGAGTGATTATTGTGTCCCCTGTTTTTCGCACCGAAAGATGATTCGTTGCGAAAGAAAAATTGTTTGACAGTTTTCAGCGCATTCTTCACAATTTAAGATTGAACGCAAAATGATTTCCGTTTTTCCCCACTTGAAGCTAAACAAGAAGAAATACATCCCTTCCCTTCACTACCAGATGCGAAAATGTGCGCCCTTTAAAAATGCGCTAATTTCAGCACCATCACGGCCCGCGAACCCTTTCAAACAAAATCGAAATAAAGGATCCCCGTAAAAAATAAAAGACGGTCCTTGTACCATTTTTGGCCAATGGGTCGTGTTTGTGTTTGTCTTTACGGGAGGTGGACGTAAACCGGATATAGCAAAAAAAAAAAATCTAAAAAGAAGCAAAGAATGAACATTCTCCCGGTCGCGACCGGGATGGTGCGATATCGAACTGGCCGTGTCTCCGGGTGTGCACACACACGAACACGTATACACTAGCGTAAAGCCTGCAACACAGAGAACGCGCTCGGGAACAGGCTAAAAATAAATCAAAGCACACCATGCTCCCGCTTTCGGGTTGGTTGGAGAGTGGCGGACGAGGTGGCGGTTCTGTTGGAATGTTTTCCTTCGGTGTCCTTCGCACCGCACCGGACTCGAAGGATGGCGTGACGGATTTTTTCTCCGGCCTCTATCCAATGTCCTCCTCCTTCACGGAAGCGCCATTGCTTTCATTCCGCCCTGCACCAGATTCCTGGGTTCAGATTTGTGTGCGTGTGTGTGTGTGAGTGTGGGCTGCTCGTGCGCTGCTAGGCTGTCATCGATGTTTGCTAAAATTAGCCACATAAATCATCATCCCACCGGAGCGGGTAAATGTACACGGGGACCGGGCGCGGTACGCGGTATGGGTGAGCATTAGAAGCATTAGGAATGTGGTTGTAGCGAAACAAGCAAAATCCACCCTCCGACTCACATGGCTAGGTGTGTGTTTGTGTGCGCGCCAGAATGTATGCAATAGAGATAGAGAGAAAAAAGAGATAGAGCTCCCGCTTGTGTTCAGCCCGGGGAGGGGAGTTCGAAAATCGATCGGTTTTTTTTTTCTTGCTGCGTCCACACGGCGACGGAAATATGCTACAGATTTTTACGAATCCATTTCTGTCGATGCTTTTATAGGTTTATAAAGTTGTCTAACCACCGCGGATAATGTTGCCAATAATGCGTGTCGGTTGCAAAACCGAGCAAAAGGGTAAACAGTAGTTTCGCATAGAATGTGTTTGATATTAAAAACCGAAATCTTCTGCCGACGTGCTTGGTTGCACGACTTACGAAAGGGTATTTACAATGTACGACAAGATGTGTGCCAAAAGGATTTGGGTTTTATCAGCTTCTTTGTGTATCTCATATCGGCCATCTTGGGTGCTTCTGTTATTGTATCTAAATCGATAGCGAAACCACCTGAAGATGTGTTGAAGGAATCGTTTTAACTATGATTTATTTCCATATGCATATTAATCCACAACGTTGGTACTACAACATGATACTTATTGATTTTAAAATTGGTAGGACATGACTTTTGATGAGATTTATCGATGTTTGTTTACCTTTTTAATTGGAGATTACGAAACGCCAGATGCTGAATCTGCTAACGTTAATGTTTTTTATGGGTTTTATGGTCTCCAATGGTCCATGATTCTTTATGCTCGCTTAACTGAATTTGCTCTCAAACGCCTCCAAAAAACTAGGTCAGCATTGAACTAAAGTAAATTCCTTAATAAAACATATCGTTCAGTCCCTAATCGCTAAACTACACATTTGAAAAGCTGCGCCCTACGTTAACATATACATACGAAGAAGTTGAAAATGTTTTCGCGAACAAATCTCAAGCATCATTCAACCCATCTCAGCTGGTCGCAATAAACCGCGCGTTTCACAAACCGATTCTCCAGCATCCATACACTTTCTCGCGGGTTTTTTTTACCACCTCGTTTTTCCGGTTTCACGAATAGCAAAATGCACGGATCGTTCGGGCGCCGTTACCATCGTTACCGAACCCAGGCAGCCGGGGGTTCATTATGTGCGCTCGTTCTCGTTTTGTTGTTTGATGTGGTAACGTATAACGGACGTCGTACGGGGTTTGTCTGTGGCATGATTTCAAAACCTGATCGGGGGAAAACTGCACGCGGTTCTGCCCATTCTCGTGGGTCGTACGGCGATAGTATACAGTGCTTGCAAACGCAACCGAGTGTAATGCACCGGAGCGTAGCGTGGAAGACGTGAACGACGCGCATCCTACGGTCGGTTGAAGCGGGATTACGGTGCCAGGGTAAGGTTTATCACGCTCCTTGTTTTACGTGCAGCCACATGAGAAGCCTTGTGTTGTTTAACTTTGCGCTTCTGTAGTGGTGGTGGGATTTTTTTTTTATCTTTCTGTTTGGTTACCTTACTTGGGCGGGGAGCATATTTTTCATCCATAAAATGTAATCTATTTTTATGCAATTTATGAAGGTAAAATACCGCTAGATTAAAATTGTTTGCTAGTGAGAACTGTGAGGGGATTTCATGAAATGATACCTTGAAACGGTGTTTTAATTCATTGTAAAGATTCAAATGATGATGATGATTACTACACAGAAGGTCATAATCATCATTTTTTGCAAACAATTTGAAGTTTTGATATGCCATTACTGAGTATTTCGCTGCGAGTAACATCAAACGGAAAGACGAGAGATTCTTGATTTTAAACATAAAACTGTATTAACAATGATTTTTCCGTATGAATAATCAATCAAATAATATTTATTTAGATACGAATAACAGGTAGTTAAACGCAGTTTTTCATTTCAATTTATTGAAAAAAAATCTCTCTCTCCCTCTCCAAATAGAGTAAATGTTTCTTGTCATTCCATTTCACAACGTCCCTGCTTTTGCCATATCAAAAATCCATAAAGTGTATTCCATAGTGCGCCAGAATTTGCTCGCAATCCGTGCGTTGTTGCTACGCTGGCGCCGGAAAGGTACTGGACGGTGAGAAGAGTAAAAACCCCAAATGCGGTCAGTTCAACTGGGGGCTCATAAATCGGTTTCGTTCACTAATGGGGAAGAGATTTAATTTCTTTCGGACCCGTCAACGGGTCCCATTCCGGCGAGCTACCGTGCGGTCGGGGACTAAAAACCGCAATAAATTGATGAGGGATTTTCGCCGGCACTTTGGCCAGTGGGCGGTACGGTTGGGGGTAGCAACCGTACAACATTTTAGTGGCTTTACCAACGTCCCCCGAAATGCCGGTTGCCGCGCTTCCCAATGATCCCGAAGAAGGAACCGATGGCGGAAAGGTAGCGCGATATTTGATATCGGCATCATGGATACCTTTTAGTGTTTACTGTGCGGGTTCGTGTTACCTATTTACTACCTTTCGCCCGGGTAATGGGGCAAGCTGTGGGCAGTGCGGGCAGAAGAAATGGTCATTTGAAGATAGCCTTCTGCTTCTTGCGATTGATAGAGAGATTCAGCGATACCCGTAATAGATAGAAGCATAGAAGCCCGATCAACCTCGCTTAGTATTTTTCATCTTCCTACCTTCATCTCGTTCGGAATGGCAGAATGGAAACGTAGCGTAGCAAGAATAAATTAAGGTAAATGACCGCTGATTCCCTGGGCCGTTTTTATCGGTCGGCCGTATCGGAAAAGGTAATGGAAAGCAGTAGGCCCGATAAAGGCTCGACTCGGAGGCAGGTTTTCTATTAATTATCGAGGTTGCCTAGGGTTGAGTTGTAACTGTACTGTAAGTTCTTCGGATGAGAAATTGAAACGATTTTAAAGGTGAGGTCTGAAAGATTGTTTGATTTTAAAAAAAATATCAAAATGTCATCACCTGTCAAGACTTAAGTTATTTAAACTATTCTTAACAGTGTAACATTAATTTCGTCATGGGAAATTTAATATTTAACACTGGTAGTCATCATTTACTGATGATATGTTTACTTTAACAATTGTAAAGTAACAAAAAATAATGTTGTTCTGTTCGATGACAATTGATGTACAATTTGATCGAGGCAATCAATTGAATAAACGTCAAATTTCCGTAAATGACGTATGTCGAGGAGCAATTTTGGTACAGTGTAAGTGGCGCCCAAACTAAAATTAAAATCTGGTTTCATAAATGGTTTTCTTTTCGAATAATATTTTTAATGAGAATCAGGAGTAAATGATTCAAAAAAAAAACAGAAAAAAAACAGTTTTATGATCCAAGTTTTAAGAAGTTTAAGATTTTGTTGGACTTCAAGAACTGATTTTGACCAGGTGAAGTTGACCATAAAAATACTGGTTCACTAGCGTCATCAAATAGAAACGGGCCAAAGCACCCAAAATCGTCCCAAATTTTTTCAGCATTCATCTCCATGGTGATCTACGGCTCCGTGCTCGTACAAAGCTTTCTCGAGTGGTCGCACAATTTTGGATTCCTTGTAACCCATTCGATATCCCTGAATTGTGATTATCTCATCTCTGTTTGCTTAAAATGAGTGTTTTTTAAATTAATAAGCGCATGGATTTCAACAAATAAATTAAGTTCTTTTGAACTAGCTCGCATATTGTGCTTATTTTGAGCCCGATTATAACGCCAAATTGCGTAACTAAAATGGATACGATCAACACCGAAGCGAGCCGTCATCGGGTTGGAGGTGATAACCGATTTATTTTCCATTTCTTGCCACTTTTAACCAGCTCCTCCACCGAAAGCAGTGTTCCACTTGGATCTGGTAGATTAATTGGAAAAGTTTCAGAGCATCAAATTCATTCGTTTTACCTTCGGCACGTGGCGCATGTCGTGAGGGATGCTGCTGGTGTTGATGTAATTTTAAAAAAATATGCCATTATCAACGCTGGGAAGTTGCCAGGAAGTGCACAATTACAGCAGGCAGCCAGCGTAATACAATAATAACATGCTCAAAGCAAACACGCACATCCTGCCAGCCTGCGGGGTGTACATACGCGCGAGCCAGATTTTTCAAAGCATACCGGTTTCGTGAAGTTTTGCACCGCACAGGCCCGGAGGAAGAATGTTAAATCTTCAGCAAAAAGTGACATTTTTGTTTTGGCCTTGTTCTGCCCTTAACAAACCCACAACCCACCGCCGGCCCTCGATCCGTGCTGCCACACGGCACGATCTCCGCCCGGGAGAACTTCGGGATGGATGTAAAAATAAGATATTTCGCTACGAATTCGAAGAACTTGTGTTTCCAAATTAAATTCTTGGGCGGAAAAATGCTTCCCCGCGCACGTCTCCGACCACCCTCGAACCCATCGTCGTGGAAAACCGTCTGGATGGGTCACTGACGGAAAGGCTGGGTGGAAAGAAAATTTAACTACCACGGGCGTAAACTGGAAGCGGGGAAGGAAAAGTTTTTCCCCACTCGAACCCGGAACGGCCTCCATCGGAACCAGATCCCGATCCAGCAGATGAAGCACAAACTGACCCAAGAAATGGAGAGATCAAGCTAGGAAATAAAAATATCCGTCCGGGCCAAGTATTTCCGCGAAGCACTCAGACCCCTCCCTGACTGACGGTGCGTGGAAAAAGGTGCGATTCGGGTTGCTTTGGATACCTTCGATTATTTTTGTTATCATTGTTGCTAGCGCCGTTGCTGCTGCTGTTGTTGTTGTTGTTCGTGAGGTGACATGAAAGGAATATCTTTCACCGTCATCGTCGTTGTCGTCCTGCGGAGTTGCTTGCTTTTATTCATTGTGCCACTTTGCTCGCAAAGGGCCAGGTGAAAAACAAAGCATCCACGAAAAGTGTGCTTTTCCGGGGCAACGCAAATTCCATTTGTTTTTGTTGAAGCAAGGCAGGAGGCTGCAGGAAACAAAAAAGAAAAAAACAAGAAAGGTTTACGAGGTTAGCTCTGGCACCGCAGCGTTTGCTAAGAGAGTGTCGCTGATGGAGAAATAATACAGCAGCTCAGTGGGTGATGCAGCGAGAAGTGTTGTGTCACCCGGGAATCGCATGTCGGGGAGGGGGCGTGTGGGATTAGAGCGGAGGTACAGGGAACCGAGGAATGTCTTTCGCCGTGTCACCTGAACCATCTTAGAGAAGCGTCGCTTGTTTATGTTTTTGCTGGCACCAGCAACAGGAGACATTTATTTGCCTGTTTTTTTTTATAGAGCAATGGAGATTTTAGTAGAAATTATGAAATTCTCTCCCTTGCCAGCACGGGTCGGGAGATGATCCGTCCGTAGGATAACTGATTTCGGTGGGCAAGCCGAATCCTGCTGTGCCGTTACGCTGCTGGGTTTCGGATAAGTAATAAAATAAATTTAATAACAGACGCCGGCTCAGTGGACGCGGGCGCGCCCGCTCGCGTCCTTGTGTCACCGCAACGTCGCTAATATTGATTAACTTTTCCCACTGAAGCTCGCTTCCCCGGGCCAGAAAGGCCCGCGGAGTGTGGAGGGAAAATATTCAATTATAATTAATAAAACCATCCATCCCTTGATCCTGAGCCAGTTTCGCTTTCGTTCGGGGTCGTTTTAGTGTGCGAAGTGTTCTTTCGTGTCCGTCGGCTAATGCTGTTTCTTCGCATCATTTCACGATCCTCTTCAAAGGATCACGGGTGGAGGGTGCGTGAAGCCAGCGAAAGGTTGCCGACGTCCGTACGACTCTGCATTCAAATGGTCTTTTGTTGTTTCGAATTCACTTCATCGGAACGAGACCGCCTGGTGGTGGTGCATTGTTTTGCTGGCCAAATTTTGGCATAAATTTAGATGTGACCATTTTCCCACCCACCCACCCAACGGCGCAATAAACAAAGGCACAACCTTTGGGAGGAATTTTAAATATGCAAAGAATCACGGCCCCAAAAGTGGGTTGAAACTTTCGAGCACTCGCCCGGTCAAGAGTCATTGCGGTGAACTCAGGCAAATCGGACATTTCTTCTGTTTGATTAGGTTGACATCTTTGGCTGAAATTAAAAGTTTTCCCCCATTGTCCGGAGGCAGGAGAGGGGTGGAGGGGTTGATAGTACGAAATGAACCTCCCGAACCTTCCGTATGGAGGATCGAACACGGAGCATACTTTGGCCCATGTTACTTGTGATCGGTACCATTGTTTAAACTTTGGCAAAACCCTGCCTTGACAGTTTCCACATCCATGTAGCGTTTGCCGGGGCGAAAGGACGGCTTATGCCGGTTTGGGTATTCGCGAGAACCCGGGAATGGGGTCGTTGTGGATTGGGGCTCGATAGCGGGAGCGTATGTTACACCTCCCGGGATACATGGCACTGGCCCCGGGGCGCTACATGCTAGAATGGTTTCAATCAAGCCTCAAACAAATGTCCCGTTTGCCTTTTTGCCATTCACGAATTTTCCCATGCGGCACTGGATGGCTTGAAGCGAGTGATAGCAATAAAAAACCAGAAATACACATACTACCATTCACGCACACACACACACTCGCATATGTAACCTTTCGCTGTAGTTCATCGTACAGCTTGGATGGCGCGTTAACATACGCTCGTGCAGCTCAGCACGCATACACTCAACCAGCGCCATACAACCATCATCGCAGCAGACAATGAAACGGCTCGACAATGCGTTCGTCCCTTGCGCTCTCGCCTGCGTCAAGTGACCGGGAAAATTGGAAATTGAATTTCCCGGACGAAGTTTCCCGCGCGCGGTCGCTCCATTTGGACGAACGGTTTCATTGTTTGAATGATGACATTTTGGGCTGCTGATGATGGGCCTGCCGTCTGGCGTTTTCCAGTTCCAGTGTCAGTTGGGTGAAATGCGGCGGTGTGCGCCGATGGCGAGCTGCGCGTCTTTTTCACCCGTTGCCTGGAACCGGAATTCGGGGCGGAAAACCTTCATTTAAGCGCTCGCTGTCCACGCTCGAAAGGGTGTTGGTGTTTAATCGTGAGCGCCACCGAGACATTCGCACCGAACGTGAGCAAAATATGATTCGAGCGGTTCGGTTTTCCTTTACCTTAACGGTTAACGGAAATCTTTTCCCACACTCAGCTCAAATTTTACGTCGTCCGGTTTGGGGAGATTTAGTTGGGCCCTCGTTTGGTCGTGAAATACTTGTTGCCGGCGGCTCGGGATTGATTTTCCGGGGGAAAAAAAACTTCTAAATTGGAGTGAGTTTGGGAAAGCTATCTTTGAAATAATAAAAGAAAGGAAGAAGCTTGTGCGTGGGATGAAAACAAAAATGAGAAATGTTATCTTAAGATCTTAACGAGTCACTGGCTTGATTAGAAGTGCGAGTTTGGGTGTTTATTGCAGCGTTTGTAGAATAGACAGTGCGTACCAAAAAAAAAGTGATTACTTGGATTTATTGAAAGGTGGAAAATATTTTTTCTTATTTTTTTATTTTTTTAAAGATTTTGGCATGTGCTAAAAAAAATGTTATATAATTTCACATTCAGCAACTCAGTTTACAGTCGGTTTTTCCATTCGAAGCCGTTCGTTGAGAAGGCATGTTATTTTCAGTCACTACATTTGTTTAAAATAATGTTAAAAAACTGTTCACAAATTTAAAAAAATCTTAAATAACGTGTAATACACCAAAGAGCAGGATAATATTAGATTTAAAATTCAAATTACAGTTTTTGGAAGAATGTTTTTTATTATTGCATGTGAAATCCTTTTACCCTTAGATATTAACACTGATGTTCTGCTGTTTCGCATTTTTTGCAGTTTATTCGATAATAGACAAACAGAATTAAGTATAAAAGAAGAATCGTTTCTGATAAATTCGCCTAGTTTTTCCTCATCCTCGATGGGATTCCATGATCGTAAAAATTAATCACCGTTTGTCTCTCGCAAAACATAATCCCACAAGCAGCGCGAATAATTAAAGTGATAATTTAGAAACGTTACGCATTGGGCACGAACAAAAAAGTAGCCAGCTAAGGCTGAAAAAAAAAGAACGTTAGAAGACAACGGCACAAGTGCGTGAAATATGACTCTCACCGTTGTTGGCTTTATAATGGGCACCCGCATCAGCGTTTCCGTTGCGACCATCTGCGTCATTCAACTTTGCTAAGTGATTGCTGTCGTACCGGTGAGAACCGCATCGTACATCATCATTATTATAGGCCCGTGTGGGTGTGCTGCGGGAAGGCATGTAAACTCTAACCGGCAGAAAATAAAATACGCACAAAACCTGTGCCGCGAAAAATACCGTTCCGAACAATAGCAACGGCAAATAATATACGATGAAAAATACACAAACTAACCGCGCGATGGAATTGACGAGGCACTTGACGATGGTTTTGGCTAAACTTGCTGATCGCTTTTTTAGTTCGCTGCCGAAAAAGGTCCATGCAGCTGGGCTGGGAAATGTAATGGGAAAACCGCGAAAGCACCGCCCTGTGCAAGGGAAATAGAATAAAACCACCGGAATCACCGATCCGAGCCGAGGGAGAGACAGGGGAAAGCAGTTTTGACAGCTTTCATATATTTTTGCAACATCCCTGTTTAAACTGTTGCGGTTTTACGGTGCGATTTGTTTTGCCTTCCTTCGGATGAAATTCGATCGTCAGTCGCACACCGTACACATTGTTTGTTCGTAATAAATTGAAAATCTTTTCGCATGGCCTCAAACCCCAGCCGCCAGCACCAAATCCGCTTTGGCGGCGCCAAACTGGCGCTTTCAATTGGTACGCTTTCTCTTTTTTTTATTTTATTCCCATTCCACCGGTACCGGCACGGTCGATCGATGTTTTAAAATCATTTTTCACGCATCCGAAGCGGGGAAGGAAGGTCGAAGGAAGTCGATTGTTGCTCTTTGCTGCTGATGTACGCAATTCTTTTCTTGCTGTGCTGTGCAATATGTGCAAACGGTTTGATTCGATTCGGAAGCGATGGCGATGAAAGCAAAGGAAGCTGCTTTCAAGGATACGCGAGGCCGGCGGGTGGCCATGGCAAAGCGTCTTGGGAAAAGAAAGGAGAAAATAAACACACGCCCATGCACACGCACACACAGAGGGAGCGCCATATCGATTGTTTGCCGATGGCAACAGGTGGAAAATCACGGGCAAATGGAAAGGTTTTCGCTCCTTTCGCATGGGATTGTTTGCTTTATGTCGTTGCTGCGAACGTCTTCCGTTCGGTCCCTTGGTAATGGTTCTGTGTTCGACACGGGAAGGTGATTATATTTCTGCAAATTTTCAATCCTCACGCAAAGCAATTGTATCCGCCGTCTGCGGGCGAACGGATTGATCGAGCGCCTCGGAGTGGATGGGTAAATTATATTTATATTGTTTGCTATGGTAGCGGAATATGAACACTGCAAACAATGAGCAATTTCCCTCGGGTTTGAGTGCCGTCAGGGGCTTAGACCTTCGTGGAAAACGCAAAAGTTCAGCGTACAAAAGCAACAAAACACAAAACCTGATCGTACAAAAAAAAAAACAAAACAACTAGAATTCGAAAGACGAACATCGCTACGAACGATCCGGTTTCCGTGAACCCCGGGCAGCCCCTGGTCAGAGGAACAATGTATGCAAAAAGCATTTGTGCCAGCGAAAAAGTGAGCAAACTGTTTTAAAGTTTTTTTTCCCCCACCTCCAACCAGCAACCGTTTAACGTGCAGCCCGGTCGGTGACGATGGTTCGCACGCCGCCACGGGCCACCAGGTGCCTCCATGAGATTACACATCCCGGGCACAAGCAACTTCGGTGTCCGGACGGTTTTCTTGGCGAGACTAAAACCGCTCTCGCGTTGCCATGGTGAAACGAACCGCGGGCGGGAGTGGAGCGCGGGGTTCGGGGAAACGGACGAGGCAGCACAAAATTGAAAGCTCATCCGACAGCTGGCGTCAGATCGGGACTGTCAGGTGCCATTAGCATAAAATTAATCAGCGAAAGTAATATGAAAGCATGCTGACCGAAGGCAGTTTTGATAAAGACTGTAAAAAGCGACACAAAACAAACAACAACAGCAAGGGCACGCACAATCGGGTGGGCGAATGAGGACCGGCTGCGAAGGGAAACAATTTACTTCGACTCCAAATCATTCGGTGAAGGTGGAACTTATTTCGATGATACAGCACGGTGTGAAGAATATTTACTGTAAGCGATTTGCGAGTCTTACTGGTGCTTATACATATTTCACGTCTTTGTCGATCGCATTCGCGAGCTATTGAATTCCGCTGAATAGTTTTCAATAACATTTCCTGTGAGAGGCGAAAAAGAAATATAAAACAATTTCATCTTGCCGCCCTTGGTGCGACCTACGAAACCGGAACAGAAAAAGCAAACAATCGTGAATCAATAATCAACAACCGTGCATTAAGTGGTGAGCAGAATCGAACGATGGATTCCAATCGTCGTCGCTGCCCATAATTGCTTTCGTGTGCGCTTTTATTTTCACCTTCCGACGAACCATTTCACACAAAAACATTCCCGTAGTTCGCTTTCTTACCCGCACGGTGTCGGTCAACATTACACGCATTGATTGCTTCAAGGCTCATTTTTCTTCGTGATTACAAAAAAGAAAGCGGAACACATCCTCACGGTCGAAGCGCAGACGAACGATTGGGTTTTTTTTCCTGTTTGGTTTGCGGGCAAATTGGATTGATTCGAAGCTCGCATCGTGTGAGCCGCCCGTCGAAAGGTCAGTTTAGTATCCCCGGGAGAATGTCCCGAACAGGGTCGGAGTGGAGCAAACTTTCGCCACCGATAAAGTCAACGGATGGACGGACGGTTTGCGTTTTGATGATTGAATTTGAAACTTTACCCGCCCGGAGAGAAATCCGCTTTTGCCGACGAATCGCACCGTCTGGATAGGTAAAACGGTTCAGGGTTTTACTGTGTCGACAGATAAGTGTTTTTTTTTCTACCGTTTTTCTCCCGAGCGAAGTTTTCAAAAGCTTTGAAGAGTTATTTTCATGAGAGATCTTTACGATTAGTTTAACCGTTTGGTTAAACAAAAAGGCCAAAGTGAAGTAATTGTAGCACTATCTGTGTGCAGAAAGTCCAGAAAACGCACAAACAGCTCTTGACCTCAAACCGAAGAGGAAAATTTGTAAAGCAGCTTAAAAACAGTCTGCCAACCGACACACACCAGCGCCAAAAGTGAACCTATTGCTGGCAGTGCGCAAACGAGTTAGTGGAATAGTTTACCCGCACCACTATTCTACACCCATTGCAGCTGGGAATCGTGACATTCGGGATGCAGTTTCGTGGCCCCAAAGTTAGCTAGTTTTGTAGTGAAGACTAAATATAAGGTCCGCTTGTGTGCATATTACACACCAAGCTTTGGTTTTGGGTCGAGTTTTCTCCTCACCAGGCCACGGGAAGGTTACTGAAGGATCATTTTGTCTTACGATTCTTCCCTCGAGGGGAGAAAAAACGAAAGAAAATTGCACCGAAAAAGTGAAAAGTTTCCGGAAATAGGTTAAGTTTGTGTCGACGCTTGCTACGTCGGGGAAATGTTTCTATCGCCCGATATGGTGCACGTTTCAGCGACTACTTTGATTGCTTCGAGCCGGGATCGATGGGTGCTGAATGCTGAAAGTGGTCATAACTATCTTGTGTAACTTTCTGCTGTCCGTGGCGTCCGTGTGGTTATCTCGTCCGGAACCAACCACCAGGTCCGGCGTGATTGCGGAATGTCGTTCGAGATGCTGGCGCTGGTGGTCGGATTATATCCTCCCGGATTCGTGTGCCTTCCACCCCGGGAGGATTATGCGACGCGAGAGGGAAAAAAGGGATTAGTGAATGAATTGAGCGCTATTTATCTCGAGCTCACGGTTGCACGGTTGAACGGGCGTGTGAGCCTTCCCCGATGAATCAATCGTGTGGCATCGGGTCTGGGCGGAATTGAACCATCATGCGGTGTAGGTGAGATTGCTGAATCGTTCGCGACGTTTGGAAGCGTTTGTGCCAAGTGGTGGTGTATTGAAAATGGTGCCACGAGGCCATTTATCACTACCCACCCGCAACCCTCCATGTTCCTCCCCCGACCGGGGCTCGGTGGATAGGTTTCATAAATTTACCACCCGAACCTTCCGCAACAGCGCACCGGTTGGCGCACGGCGCGGTCGTTTGCGTTTTCCCTCCATGGCGTGCCATGGCGCGGCTCGGGGAGAGCAGCGGGCGCGAGGGTTGGTGGCAAAGACAAATGACGTTGTCGGTGAAAAGTAATGGCCACCGGGGGCCTCCTTTTCTCACCCAATAACAATAAACATTGCAGCGTTCCGTTGTGTTTTATTTTTGTTCGGGCGAAGCGACCGGTCGGGTTTTCCCGCTTTGGGCTCATGTAAAATTCATACCATTCGTACCGGTGCGCGACCGAAACCGGACGCGCCCACGTCAGCTCGCGTGTGGGACGGCACCACCAAACGACGCCACCTGTCTGCCGTCGCCGTGGAAGACGCGTGAATGGCAGGCGAAGGTGGAAGAAAAACTTTTGTCTCGCACACTGTGCCCGTGCGAGTGCGCCGTCCCACGTTTTTTTTTTATCGCACCGCAAACGTTGACGGGTTGCTTTTTCCGGTTGGAAGGAGGATGAACCTTTGGGAGAAAAGTCAACAGGCAAGTTTGTGATCCATCCCGGCCCGACCCGCCCGGACGGACGGTCTGCTAACGATCCGCAAACGAACTACCCCCCGGTCCCGGGACGGACGGTTGGTCGATCGCGTTGGGTTGTCCTTTTCGCCGACGCATTCTCGTCGAACTTTGCGCACGAAAACTCGCATTGTGCCGCTCGCACGGACAGCAACGTGTTGGGGACGGGGGAGGGGGGTCCCGAGGAGGTTTCTCCCGAGCGGGGAGCATTTTCGCAGCTTAGCAAAAAACGACCCGATACGAAACAAAACGAACCGATGAACCATTTCCTGCTTCTTCTTCTACGGAGCATCGATCCGGGTGGGAAATGTGTTTGTGCAAGCGTGTGGGAGAAAGTTTTCGCGTTTGCCAAGGTAAATGTATCGCAAACAAGAATTACGAACCGTGCCCTGGCAGGCCGACGTGGACGAAGGGAATCGCACGAGGAGCGATGGTGTTTTGTTGTGAGATGATTGATGTGAGTGTTACACAACACTTGGAAATTGGAGCAGTGTGCATGGATACAATTGCGCTGTGTGTTGGAAAACCGGGCTGATTTCGTTCCTTACTTGTTCCTTATCGTATGCAGGAGACGTATTTGAATTTAATAGATTATCGGTTTTGGGAAACCAACAAATCTCCGGAGAAATTAGGAACATTCTCGGTGATGAATCTTACAAACTTTTTTCGAATTTGAATCCGTCTTCCCGGTCTGGCGTTGTGCACCACAACAGAGTATGAGTTTTTAAATATCCTATGACGTAGGTGGAATAATTTATGTTGAGAGTATTGCTTTATACATGGGCGAATTATGAAAAATCGCAGCTCTTTTTTTAATCTGAAGATGTTATTAGATTAGTCGAAGATAATTTAGTTTTTTATATTTGCTATCATATGTTTTTCTTGAAAATGAAGTTGGGAATCTCCGATTCCTGATGGTTTGAAAGTTTAATGAAAGATTGTGTATTATATTATATAAATGTGGATTCTGCTTTATAAAAGAAAAAAGTAACCAATAATGTTGTGAATGGAATACTTGTTTGGATACGTTAATGAAATACTCTATACCTAGACTACTTTGAAGATATAAACGACTGTTCTACAGCTGTTCGCTGTTATATGAGGTTATATAAAGTTTGTATGTATATTAGCAAATGAATTATGTTTGTTTACAATTTATGAACACAGGTAAAGTTAAATTTGAAGTTAAAGATCTTCTAACCGTGCTGAAAAAAGTCTTTTCAGTGTAAAGATTTTAGTGGTAAGAAATTAAATTTTCATTTAATAATGTTAAATAATAAAAAAAATTAATAATTAATAAAAAATAATAATGTTAAATTCTCAGTAGTGGCACATTACGTTATTACTGAGAAGTAAACATTATGAAGTGAAAATTTTATTTCATTTCCATGTATGAAAGTATTTGTTATGACATAAATTCACTCTTGCCGATAGCAACACTCTTTAAGATTATTGTTGGCCTTACTTGAGCAGCATCAGTTTTCTCTACCGATACTCTTGAACGACCACGAGAAATATCCTTCTTAAAATCGGGCATCTTCCAAAGGTTGTTTTCCCGTTGGTTCATATCCTTCTAGGCAGGTTTTGCAGTAACGTCCCTAATCTATAGCCATAGCGAATGCTCGTTCTAGGTCCATAGAACTTTCTCTCCAAATACATTGCCCTCGAAAGCAGGGATTGTTTTCTCCCCTTAACTGTTCAGTGTTCAGAGTTCAGTGTCAGTATGAGTGTTTTTCCAGAGCACTACAACTAGTAGTGGTTCGCCATTGTGCTATCTCATCCAGCAACTGCAAGTGCTCAAATACCCAATCACACCAATATATTTCAATATTACTCTGGTACCTTTTAACGATCCCAGTGCAGTGGAATAGACCCGCTTACGGCGCTTCAAACAATTACACTAGCTTGTCGGCACGGACCGCTTTTCGAACCTTCAGCACATCGCACGTTCGACGTTCGGCAATCACACGACAGCAGTCAAAATTTGGGCAATCGCTTATCCTCTCCATCCGCGTGACGGTGTCCTTGTCGTTGGTTCCACCGACCCATCAATGGGTTCAAATCCATTTGCTTGATCACCTCCGCACACGCTGGGGATGGATGAATGGAGCGTGAAGGGAGCGTGAACGGATAATTGCCCTGGTTGGACGCACATGAAATCGGTGGATAAATACTGGCACTTTCGCGGCCATCCCAACCAGTCAACCAACCAGCCAGGCAGGCTGCGTCGTAACAGGCGACATATTACTGCAGCATGTTTTTATCCCTCATTGCGTACGTCAAGCCGGTGCTGGTGCTGTTCGATATATCATTCGTCGTGGCTGTGTCGGCTGCTTTTTTGCTCTTTTTCCTCTTCTTTTCGTTCAATATTCCACCCCCGGGCAACATTATCGTTAGCGAGCGGAACGAGGATGTCCGTCGTCCTGGCTGCGGGCGTAAAGCAATCCGAGCGCTAATGAAGCATTTAATTTCCTTCCATTCATGATTAATTATAGTAATGCCGGGAGTCTGGTAAAAGCATATCTTACGGCGGGTGGACCATCCACCCAGTGCTGGTAGGTAATCCCTGATACATGCGTGTGCGCGCACACACACACATACGCGCACATACAAACATTAACAAACCACTTAAAGCTCGGGGCATAAGCTGTCGGGCCGTTTCTGACCGGAGTCGTTCGAGGGCGACACCGAGTGGAGCAAGTAACGGCTCATTAGGTGTATGTTTTTTGGTCGAACCGTTTCGTTTCGTCGAACGAATCAGAGGGCTTGGTCGGCCAGCTGTCGCCAAGCGGTGTCAACGGTGTCACTCAGCTGGTAGGACGATCGTTGCTTAGGCCGAGACCCAAATTCGGTGCCGGAGATGTTCTCCACTCGAACGGAGATGAAAAAGAAAATGGCAAAGCAATCGAGAGTGGGACAGGCTGAGCCGGTGAGGGATAATTGAGGAGCCCAAAAACCGGGCCGGTGGTCGTAAAAAATCCAATTTTCTCTTCCAATTGTTTAACCGTGGTAGGCAGAGAAGAAAAGACACGTGAAAAAAACTCATACAAGCGCAGTTAAAATGGTTCAGTCGCGGTTTAAGGTGGATTTGGTTGGAAAACTTAGGGTCGTAAAAGCACCAACTGAAAAACCGTTATGCCATATTTGTTTGTAAAAAAACAGGCTACAGGTCTTAAAGTTTTAGGTGGATTCAGGAGGGGTTTGCTCAAGAATTAAGGAGAAGGTGGGCCCTATGATAGCATTCAAAATGATATTTGACTCAACAACATGCTCTTAGTTTGTTATCCGAAAAGAATTGATGAATTTTGCAAAACTAAAACCGCTTCTACGAATGTGTAGAAAATAAAAAATATAAGCTCTAAAATCTTTAATTAAATTAGTTTATGATCGAAATTAGGGAGAAATTTTCGAGTATTAATGTTTCGAGTATTACGATTATTTCGAGTAAATGAAATTCTTTAATTTCCCACTCGTTTTGGGCAGCAAATATAGACAATTTTTGAAAAATCTGCCGTTTTATATTAAATGATCTATTCGGTTTGATTGTGTGTTTTCGGACTCCCGAGCCTTTTTTTGATAACTACTAAAATTTGGTCTTTAAAAATGTATTGTGTGAAGAAAATGATGTTACAAGTTTGCTTAAAATTTAATCAGGTAAATTAATTCTACTCGTTTTAACGTCAACTAAATGTTGGGCTCATTTTATGTAATAGATTAACTGAATGAAAATAAAAATTGAACAGAACAGGAACGAAAAAGCCACCACTGCCGGAAGAATCGATTAGCACAAGGAACCGCCTAATCGCTGATAAGTGAAATCAGTTTCCTAACCAAAACCGTACAAATTGCTGCACCGGGCATGTATGGCATGTTCCGAGATGCCTTATCGTATGCATGGTATGCATGTGTGTGAGCGTGAGCCATTGGTTCCAGCTGTGCGGTTTCTGACAGATTTTTGTTTTAATGATACCACTGTTCTTATCGCTCCATCTGGGAAAAGGGTGATTTGGAGATGGTGTGTGGAGGGCGCGCGTGGAAGGCGCGTTCCGTTCGAGTGATAAGATAAAATTGGTTTTGTGTATGTGTGCATTTTTTGTGTTTGTGTCTTGGGTAGGTGAGTGTGTGTGTGTGTGTGGGAGACGTTTTATGAACACGTACACGCAGCCACAAATTAATCCCACGCACCCGAAGTCTTTTTTTCCGACGAATCACACACGGTTGAACAAAGAAGGCAGCCCAAGGAACAGTACTAAGAAATGCCATCGGCACCGGAGCCAAAAAGGAGTGTTTCAGTGTGTCTTATAGGAACGTATGCGTGTGTTTGTGGTTTGGGAAAGGTACATTACGCCCACCGATCTCATTTCTGCGGGATCATTTCCATAGAAAAGCTCCAACATTTGCACACCACGACCACCGTGGGTACGGGTACGATTCACTTTTTTTTGCTCCGTTTATTGTAGCTTCTTTTTCTACTGTCCCACACATGTTACGTAGCACGATTTAGCTCCATCTGTGGGAATTCTCACCATAACTTCAAGCCTCGTTCAATGGGAGGGATTCTGAACCGGGAACGGGGATGGGAACCGCGAACGGGTGGAAAACCCCGTACGGATGGGTTTATTTAGGGGTCGCGACAAGCGAACAGCGCTGGAAGGAAAACATAAGCCCACACCAACTGGTAACGTGAGTAACCGGATGGGGCCGGTTGGTGCTAATGTTTATTCATCGATGTGTCCAGCCTGAGTGACCCGGAAAACACTGACACTTATAATGATTGGGGTTCCGTCGGGCCGCGTGCTTGTTGGGTCAGATGTCGAATGTGGAATGTGATGGAGGCAGAAAATTGAAGAGAAGAAGCAAAAAACAAAAAAAAAAACAAAACCAACCAAACAGACACATCTTTTTTCGTCATTCGCACTTCATCCGTGTGCGTTTAGGTTTTAAGATGTTTTATAACCGGCCAGACCGAGGACTCCGTAACGAGGGTTTCGCAATCGTATAACGCATGGCCCAGGGCGCATATGTTTTAACCCCATCAGGCACATGTCTTAACCCTGTCGCACTGTCAGAATGGATGAAGTTTTTGGTTTTGTTTTGTATTCCGAACACACGAGGCTTCACGGGTTGTTGGTCATGTCATGTCCTCGTCTTGGGCAACGCTTAACACGGAAGTGTCCCAAATTCAGGACAAAAAATTATGCATTCAATATGCGTGATTCATCGTGTGTAAATTATGGTTACTCGAAACGATGGTTCACGTTTTGTTGGGACCTTTTTTTCTGGCGGAAATTGTGTTTTGTTTTCGATACCGTGCGAAATATGTAATCGATCGAGGAGTAGTCTTAGCAGAAAATTTGAACAGAATAACGCATTCTTATCACGCATTTAATCAGCTTTTATTTTTTAATTTGATATTTAGTTCGTTTATAATTCATTTTCATGACAAGTTTAGTTTAAAAGCTCCTAATTGTCTTCACAAACGTTTAGAAACTATTATTGTATGATAAATTTGATAGCATTTGCTTTCAGTTTATGTGCTTAATGGTTTTGGGGAAAGCAATACTTTAACTATGATAATGCAAGAATTCATATGAACCATCGGTTAGGTTATATAGATTAAAACTATTTTTTTTCTATTTTGCACTATTTTGTCACCCCATAATAAACTGTCGTTTCGTGCGGGTTCTCTTCTTTATTATTATTTTTGAACGCATGATATTAAATAAATATTTCTAATATGGATAAAAAATGTAGAAGTAAATTGAATACTTAAATGTGTGAAATATGATCAATTATACTTTCTACTAAGCGTGAGATACAATTCACCATTGAAAATCAATTGAATGTAATACAATAATATTCAGAATATATAGCATCAAAGCAGTTTCGGAATGGTTGGAAAACGTTATACGTAGAAAACGAAATTCATTGAACAGCCTAAATCATTATCGTTTTTAGTTGCAACAATCCGCAAAATTTTTCTCATAGTTGAATGCAGAAAAACAAGAATAAAAAAAACTTGATTGTAAGATATGATTCTAAATTTAAGACATACATCTTCGCTACTACTTCAGTGAGTTAGTATACTTGAATTAATCATTACTAGTGATGTGACAAATCAACATTAATGGTTCGCATCGATTTTTACGCACCCTTAACTTCCATCCATCAAATCGTTGCGGAAGATGAAGTGTCCCAGCAAAAGGGAAAGGTTTCCCTTGCCCGTTACACTTACACAAAACTTGCCGAATGACAAAGCACCAGCCCGTACATGCGATATCTGTCAGGAAGAACAGTATCACATCCGCATCGAGATGATGATCGCTAAGCCTCAGCAAACATGTCCTGATATGTTTGTTGTGCAAGGACACATGAATCTACTGACGGAGTCGTAAATTTCATTCCACCAGATAAGCACCAATTCCTTCCCGACGGAGGTCATCCCAGATGCGGGGAAAAAACCAAGATCCCAAACTTACACAAAATTAGCCACGAACGTGTAGCGAAAAGGAGGGACACAAATAAAGCGGGCAACAAAAACATTCTTCCGAGCAAAACAGTATCTCGCACGTACATTCGTTCACACATCCGATACAGCTGGGTTTTGGGTTTGATAAGCTCATTTCTGGTTGGGCTTTCGGTGTCTTTCTTTTCTTTTCTTTCTCGCTCCCACTCACATACGCCCATTTGTTTCACGCTACTGCTGGGTCATCAATTTCCCTCAAGTACAATTTACCCGAACCACCGGCTTCCGTTCGTGGGAAGAGTGACGAAAGATGGACCGGTCAAAATGGGACCGAGGCGACAAGAGATGAACGGCAAACGAATGAACCGAACAAAAGCGGCCCGTGCCGTGGAAGCAACAGATAAAAATGTCGTCCCCGCAGTCTCGAGTGTGGAATGTTTTCTTTCCCATTTGGCGTAAGATGTCGGACACTTTCGCGGCAAATACCTCCGATGAATTGTTTCCTCTAGTACCGTACCGTGCCGGGCGGAAGGTTTACAGATGTTACCGGGGGTTGTATTATACGATGTGTGTGTGAGTATGTTTGTTCCTCAAGAGTATTAGAAGTACTTGCGCAAACAGGACCCGAGACAAAGGGCATATCTATTTTCATATTAAAATACCTTCACGAGTGCTCGGCTGTGGGTGGTGCCTCAAAAACCACTTATTGCTTTTGCCCGTTGTGTGGTTGAGAGTAGTTACACTTCACATTTTGTGTTGCATAGTTGCAACTTTTCTCCCGATGCTTGTTTGACTAACGTTGCCATGAAAATGGTTCCGAAAGCATGGTGGATGATCTCTTCATGTGATGGTCGTATCGTACCGTTGTATCGGAAAGCAACCAGCTAATGGATTAACAATGGCTTGCGCACGAGAGCGTAGTATTCTGTGGCTACTTTCTTATTCACTTGACCAACGAGCAGCAGTACGTGAAAACGGCAGCATCATTCCGTCCATCCATCGAAGAAATCCATTCACGGAATGAAATGTGAATTTTCGGTGTACTGAAAATGCTCTCCCAGGGTGTGGGCGGTCCTTTCGTTACATCCTTGGCTGGGGATCCGTACGTGAGGCGAATGTCCGATGCTAGGGCAGCCCTCCACTAATTGCCTATGTCCTTCGCGTAGGAGGATATCGCTTCGGGAGTGGCGACTTTCCGCTTGGCTGCTACTCTATCTCGAACCTTTCATCCTTTCACTGGGTAATCCACACACGTACCGTGCTCGAACCGTACTCGTGCTTACCTGCACGTCATCTGCAGCACAAATGCACACACACACACACATGCGCACACATGCAGGTCGGATTAGACGTTCGCTTTGAAGACGCACCGTCGGATGCGAGCGTCGTCAGCAGCTCGTCCTGGGGCGAAAATAATTCCCGAGCAGATAGTCGATCTCGAGTGAGGCAATTTTTTGTCTTGCTTTCTTGTTGCTTCACAGCCATGCGTTCCGGTGGCGCTTTGCTTTACTTCACGGGCAACTTTCATCCGTGGCGTCTCTGCTGGCCACCCTGTTGCACTGTTTCGTTATGCCTACCACGGTCAAAGCTAATAGAAGTCGAGCTGACGGGCGAAAAAATTGAAAACCAAAAGAAAAAAAATACATAGATTAGACTTCTCGTCAACTGGCACGGCCGTCATAACCATCATCGCTCATACACTCATCACCATGATCATCACCATCACGGTTTGGCCGCGGCTTCCGACCGAAGTAAAGTCATCAATATTTATTGCCTCGTAAAACTTGACGATGTCGAAGAAAACCGAACATATAAACGGAAACCCTCATTCGTCGCGCTGGAAAGAAGCAAAAAATAATGCACGCTTGCTTCGTTGTTTCCTTCGTTTTTGTTTATCAAATAAAATATGCTGGAATTTATGAAAATTTATCATAATTATTTTGTGTGTAAAAATGTTTATAAATCTTCATATATAACACAGCTATTAACACAGCAAAAATCGTTCAAGGATTGCTTCATATTCTAACTCATTATCGTTTTTTACATTTCACATAAGTAAACATGCTCGAATCTTCATGATCGAGACAAATTTTATTTATTGGCTTTATTTTATTGACTATCGTTGAGTCATGAAAACGTCGCAAGATTATAGTATGGTAGGCATTTGATATGTTTTATTTGAGCTTTATTTGCTGAATTTGAGTAAGAATGTGACAAAAATAAAATGCCAGATGTATTATTTCAGATTCGTTTCTTAGTCGCTCTCTATAACGGCTAATAAACAATGTTTTATAAATACGGTATTTTATTTATTTATCAAATTCGCTTCATTTGTTATTATGGATTCGTAAGAAATTTATAAGTATCATATTGGAGAAGACGCTATTATTTCACTGAAATGCTCGATTCTATGTCTCGTTGAGTTAAGCTAAGCGGAGTAACTATTACAGTGACAATAAGCGACCTTTTAGTCGCTGTAAAAATAAATAAGCATAAAAGACCTGTAAAATACCACATGAAAGTATGCTTTCGACGAAAATAAACTAACACCACATCGAACAATAGCTACCATAGCAATCGATTACGGCGAAGGTTACTGCGATTGTAGGAAAGCTTCTTACGTTACATGCGTGTGCAAGAAACGGCTTACATGTTTCGCACGACGTTTGAGTTTTCCTGCACGGCTCACACGACTAGACAAATCCCCTGGTGACCCCTAGTTATTCAATTCTGTTTTTTTTTGTTATTTGGCATGTCACACAAGCACCACCGAAAGGTAAACATCCTTTTCATCGCGTGGGTCCGTTTCAATGATGATACGGTTGCGAGAAATTTTTTTTTCGTTTTCGATTTCCTCGTCCTGCCACTGCGTGCTACCGGAAAGAGGGAGAGTGCGAGTCTGCTTTTAAAATTGGCATGTAACGCGCCGTGGTCCGTCGTTTACGGTCACTCCACAATCGACACCCCCGCAATCGCTTGATTACGGTGTTATTACGGAATGAAGCATTCCAACTAGGCCGGGGGAATGCGAACAGAGAAATTCGCAAAATTACGATTTTACGATCGGTGCAGTAAAAGCAACTGGCGATGTTGTTTTGCTTGTTCGTAATTCCGTTTTCCATAAAGGCGGGCTAAAAGGCTCCGAGATTGTTTTCCCGGGAAAATACGGGGGACAGTTTGTGTGTGTGGGGGGGGGGGAGGGGAGTGGGAGAGGAAGAGGAAGAGAAAGCTGTAGGGTTTCCCTTGTTCGAAGATTATAGCATAAGCTTTTATCGGTCAGAAGAGATGAAGCAGATCAAGCGCTGGTAGAAGCATAATAATCCAGGCGGAATCGGATGGGAAAGGCAAGTAAACGAAATTGCTTGAAACACAGCTGCATGCTATTGAAAGGTGGTGGTGTTTGAAGTAAACTTTGTAGTATTTTAATACTCTAATGTAAGATACTTTATCTGCCAAATTGCAGCATCTCTTTCAATCTGATTATTCTGATTCCATTTGTTATCGAGACTTTTGTTAATTTAAATTCTAAATAAATGTTGTAAACACTTTACTAATTTACTAATTTAAACTATAAATGATGTCACAATTTTGCGTATAGTATTTAAAATATGACCTATTATGAATAGGAAATTTTGGAAATCGTATGCAATACTATGTTGATAATATTCGGTGCTGCTTATTGTGATAACATAGAGACTTTTCTACATGAAACATAGCAACATAGAGCAGAAAAAAGAATTCATGGGATTTTTTTAACATCTCTTGTCGCGTTCTACATTATCTATGTTTTCGAGAATAATTGAAACGTTTTGCTAAATTTCCAGCAAAAATTTCAAAATAATACACCAGCTTAAAAACCGAGTGGAAAGCAGCAAAAAGGATTACATTTTCCCTGCATTGTCCTGCGAAATAACCCGTATAAGCTTCATTATACTCATCAACCGGCAATACGCTCCGTACCGTTGGATGCAAAATTTCGCGAAAATAAAATAGTACGGATTTCATCCCGCACCTGTCGGCTTTCGATCAGTTTTACGGTTTTCCATGGGTCAATTACGGTGGGAAAATTAAAACCGTGTTCAGCAGTGAATGATGCAGCAGGAATGAAATATTGTTTCCAGAATGAAGTAACGTTTTTTTTTTCATTTCTTTGCACAAATTTAGTCTGAATGCTTTGTCAAACGATTTGGTTGTGGCGTTGCTGATTTTATTTAATTTTTCCCCAAAACAGTCGCTGTTTAGCGTTTGCGTTAGCATTACCTTCGCTCCAGCACGTGCTTGGCCGTGTTTCGCCATTTAACCAATTAGCAGCGACACTTGTTGCAACGGTTTGCTTTCTGTCGGGCACACCGCGCCCATAATTCTTCCCGTTTGGCCGCCCCGCACCGGACAGCAACCCCACAAGGAATTATATACACGAACGCTGGTAATCGCTGGTCCAGAGTCGCGTGCGACGGACGGCGGACGGCTGGTAAATGACCTGCCAAACAACCATAAATCATTCCATTAGTGGACGCGCCAACGATGGAACGAGTTTTCGCTCCGGCGGCAGAACTTAGTTGGAAAGTTTTACTTATCATGTTTTATGGTGCTCGTTTACTGGCGCTACATTACGATGCCCGGTACGTGGGTTGATGAGCGCAATAAAATCACACCACCTATGCTGGTCGGGATAAAACGGGACGGTTGGCGAAGAGAGTCCGGTTGTTTCCAGTGTCCGAACGGGACCGTGAGACGATTTCTTGCAAAACCGACCGGCGAGGAGCACCGAAAATGGCATATGGACAAAGAGCCATCCGTACGCTTCTTATGCTAATTAAACATTTTCATTTCACGTAATCTGCCACCGGCGGCGAGTCAACATGTAACGTGAACCGCGTCGCCCAAGGATGCGGTTGACGAAAAGAAATGTTTCAAGTGAAGCCAAACAAAAAATAAAATAACCGAGCAAAAGATGAGAAAAAATGGAGAATGAAACGAACATCCTTCATGCTATTGTACGCGGTTTTTTTAGCCGTGCTAGATCATCGGTGTGGTGAAATCGTTTCGCAGCGCCCCAGCGTTTTCGTGGCCAGTCAGGGAAAGCTCATCTGTCAAAAAGCCCCGAACATGGCGTATTTTGCTTCCAGCGAAACGACGCGCACAGGCGTAGAGTTTTTTTTTGCTCGTACGTGGTTATGTGTGTGTGTGTATGAGTAAATGTAGGAAAAATATTTTTCCAACTGTTGCACCAACCAACCAACCAACCAGCAGCGTCATTCCCAGCGTGATGTGAGCTCATGGGAGATTATTTTTGTGCGCTCCGTGTGCACCCACGTGTTCCTCTGAAGCGTTACGCGCGTGTGTGTGTGTAAGGTTGTGGATTTAGCGAAAGTACACACGGTGGAGAGGAATTGTTCTTAAATTGGAAACTTTTGCTGCCCGGAACATGATGTGGAAATTTGATGGGAAGAAATTAACGTTTGTTCTGCACTTTTGTAGTTGAGGTGTACTTTTAACACGAAGTGTAAAAGTTCATTTAAGCCTGTCAAACTATACAGTGAAAATGTAATTAATTAATTTTACCTTGTAGCTACTTTGTTAAAATCCGTTAGTTAATATAGATGTTAGCTTTGAATATTTTCAACGTAGAGCTTACATTGTTGTTAATTTTGTTTTGAAAAGATACATGAAGTGAATCAATTAGATATCAATGAGATAATTTATTCTTCTCGTTATTATGATCATTATCATCGAATATAATGGTGAGCGAATAAGTATTTTATTACATTTTTAATAAATATATTGAACTTTTGTTATTGTTTCCTTAAATTACTCCTAAAAATTCAACCTGTCTGAAGCCCAAAAAGTTTGAAAACTTTCAAAAGATGGTGCTCCCTTCGTATGGTTAAAATATTAGCTGCAAAGATATTCGAGAATCGTGATTGCTAACTATTTTTAACCAACGATAGCAATTTTTAACGCTTACAAACCGAGATTAAAATGTCATGGAAAGAAACTTGTAATTTTTGCTAGAATGTGTAAGGTTTTTGGGAAATTTTAGCTTTGGGAATTTAGCAGGTTTCGCGGATTGATGGCTTGATTCCGGTTGCTAGATATTTGTTCAGATTTATTCAGAGCACTTCTTTTTTATGGCGAATTATTCACAATCGCTGGTACGTTTTTTCACTGTCAAATCCCTCCCCTTTCGTGGAGATATTATCTTTACCTTAAACGACAGTTTAAAAAGAGCAAAATTCTACAAACCGAGCTGATCGTCGTGCTGTGCAGTGATTCGTAATGATTTCGAAGAAAACCGGCAAGGATGATGCAGTCAGGCGAGCGTTGGTTTTCCTTACCGCAAAACCAGTTGATTGCAGTTGCAGCGAAAATATTTGCTACCCCGAGTTTTCATTTGCCTCTCTGTGCAAGCGAAAACGAATGAAACGCCGTTGAGAGTTGATGGATTAACAACTGCGGGGAAGTTTGTTACTGTGTGGCGGGAAAGAAAATTGGTGGCAAAGCAAGAAAACAGGATTCTCGGACGATGAACAATGCAGCTCTGGGAATGATTTTGTTATCATACTTTTCAGCTATTTTTGCGTCGGTAAAGGTTAATGCGGACGTGGTGCATTCTATTCTGCCCAACGAAATAGCGCTTCTATTGTTGGTCATGGGATATGTAATAAATATTTATCACGAGGAAGCAGGATACAATCGGGATGTTTCATTTTCACCAAAGAAAAATATCTTCAGCGCGTACCATGCGCGTTTCGGACCAGATCTTTCCGGAATCTCTTTAGCATCATAAGAGAATACAGTCGCTACCGGACGGAAAAAAGAGCCCATTAAGGACACGGTCCTTTCCTCCGGCACACCGTTTCCATCGCGGTGCGATGTGACGAAAATCTTTCGCCGAGATTAAGTCCGTATGAGTTCGACCCAATTTGAGCCAATAATCGAAACGTCAATCTCGACCCTCGCTCCACCGTCCGACGATGGACGGAAGCCAACGCCATCCTCCGGGGAGCCACCGGAAGACGTGTCCATTGTCGAGGGTATCATCTTCAGCGTGGTAATTTCCATTTCCACCAGTTGATTCGCTCAGTTTCTGTGAAATACCGGGTGACCGATAAATTTAGTGGCGTCGTTGAGTCATCTTCTCGCTGTCACTGGCGTCTCGAGCGACCCGTACAGCGCCATTAGGAGGGATCAAGAGGTTAACGTTTCGGCCGACTGACAACCGTGTGAGTGACGTGGTTCGTAGAGTAAAGGCAGGCGGGCCGCGATGGGTGAAGGAAGCGGTGGCTTAAGTGGAACGGGATTCGTGTCCTTCTAGTTGACAGCCAGCCTGGGGAGGACGCGATCGCGGTGTGGAAAAGTGGCCTGATAGTGACCAGAACCATGTTCGCCGAAACAAGGGTTTGAGTTGGGATTGATTTGGCTGCGAATCTTTCGAAGTTTGATACAGCTCTGAGGGTACAGCTGGAAACAGTTTTAACACGAGCATAGCTGTAGTGAATTATTTGTAAATTAAAGTTTGCCATTGGGTAAGCTCGTGAGTGTTTGATTCCATTTGAAATGTACGTCAAAAATGTGAATGTATGTAAAAAACTAGTCATCATAGCACACTAAGATCCAATCGAAATAGATTCTTAATTAATATTGTAAAAAAAAGCAGCAAATTTATAAATTTTCAAGAAAATCACGAATGATGTTTCAGGAATCTCTTATCAACATGAAATTACATCGCATTACAACATTAAAATGATAGACAAAATCATGAAAACAAAAAATTACTAACGCCTACAAAACGAAAAACCAGTAACAAGTGCTGTAATCAGAGCAGCACAAATTTGATCGGATTTATTTATTATCTTTCCTGTGTCCATAAAGCAGCAATCTTTTGAACGCCTAACGATCGGACAATGTTTTCCTCACCCGAAATAAATTCCCGATACAAATCAGGCCCGGTTTGTTCGTACCTAAATCCCAACCGCAAACTCAGCGAAGCCGCCTCCAAGAGTAAGATGGTACGTCGTGATAAAGCCGTCCAAAAATTTCCATAGCCCGTACACAGAGACCATTTTTCCGTCCGTGTCCACGTCCGACCTCGCAAGACACGCTGCAGAAGGATGTCGAAAATTTATTCATGGGAAATTTGCTGAAATTGATTTATAAACGGGCCGCAGCGAACATGTTGCCGTCCGCCGCTGATGTTTCGGTGCCTGTTAAGTACCGGACGGAGACGGGAGGACTTTCAACCGCTGGCGTCGATGCTCGCACACTTACTGCGAGCCGTTTTGGAGGTGGTTCAAGATCTCTTCGCCTAAACAACGACGACGGCAGGGAAGAAAAATGGAACAAGCACGCTCGCTTACACGAATTCAACAGATTGCTGTGCCGTGTTGTGGAAGGAGTAAATGAAGGCATGAACGGGTCACACGAGGAGGGAGGGGAGAGCAATGGGGGTGCTTATGGAAATGTTCCAGAACAAATCGGCACCAGATAAAACCATCGAACGTTTGGACGTTTCCGACCCGTTCTCGGTTTGAGAGCACGAGCGCGCAAAAGCGAGAAAGAGAATGGTTTCGCGTCGCACTCGGGGCGGAAATCGGTTTGGACTTCATTTTCTTTTCCCGCTTTCATTTCCGCTGGTGAGACGGAAGGCCCGGGAGCTGTGGGTGTTGAAGTGAGTCTCATTGCTAGCATTTCCTCGATGGGTGCTACAACTCTCCGATAGGAAATTCAATAAAGTTTGCTAATTTAACTTTGAACGAAAGCGATTTTACACTGCGCCTAGTGTTTCGTTTAAAGCGATTGTTTTAAAGTTGAGCGCTGGTTTTAGCATTTCATTACAAGCTGAACGTTGGAGTGAACATGGGAATTTTAAGTGGAAAAAAAAAAGATTTATAGGGAAGATTTTTCAATTTTGTTTAGTTCTAAATAAATAATTAATTAAATTATTTAAGAGCTTTATGTACATGTATTCCTTTATGTACTCTCATGTTACATGCTTCATGGAAAAAGGATAAAACGTGGCAGATGACAACAATTTGAAGGGGAAGGGTGATCATTTTAGTAATTTGTAAGCCTCTTACGGCTGGAATGTTAAATATAACATTAGTATGCTTTACCTTCAGGGGCTTTAAAAGGTAAAGCCGAGAGCAAGCCGGCGGGCAAGGATTGGAGAAAATTGTTCGTTTTGTTATGTTTTCCGCTTGACAAAGGCGCACTTTAGAGCGCTGGCAGGCTCGAGCCGTACTCGAGCCCGAGAAGCTGGACGGGAGGGTGCGGATCGGCGTGAGGGAAAGTGATGGGACAAGGGCTGGAAAATCGTATGCACGTATTCATGTGTTCAAACTTTGGCTTTTCTTACAGCCATCATCAACACTCAAGCGCCGCCCGTCGACACCACCACAAAGCGGGGAATGGTAAAGCAATGGCCCGGGGAAGGTGAGTGTGACGCGGGGTTCTTTACTGATGCAAAAGAAAAACGGGGCTTATGACGACGGGTGAGCGTCCTCGATCTCCTCCTCACTCACCTCCTGCTTTCATTCCACCGACGTGTGAACACGAAGACAGGGACAGGGTTGTTTTGCATTGTCTTGTCGCTTTCCCCGGGTCGGTTCCATTCTGCTCCGGTTCCTTGGGGGAAAAAACTGTACAACGCTGGCTGTCAGCCGTTGCGAAAGTTAAGCCGCTTTGCCACCACGGCCGGGCTGCTTGGATGGATGGATGGATTGTCGCACCGGGACTGTTAATTGAGTGACGTGAGTGACGCGTTTGGATGCGCGCGATGTCCCGACGCTACCAAATTGCCATCTTGGCTGAGGGGATGAGTGCTTTCAAAGTTTCCTTCCCAGTCTCGCGCACTGACGGTTGGGTTGGGGACTGTTTCAAGGCGACTCTTTCTTCTCCACCCCCTCCCGGTTCGGGACACTTTTCGCACGCACACAGCTGTGCGGGAAGTGCGCTTTGTTGTTTGACATGGTTGAGACCGCGGTGGTAAATAATCGTTCGCGTAAAGGTGACAAAAGTGGGATGAGATAGGAAACTGTTGTTTTCGAGGTATCGTAAGCCTTCGGAGGTTAAAACCGCCCGCTTTGTCACGGGATACGCCATCAATCGTGCGGTTTTGGTGCCGAGACGTTTGACTGTTTGCCAAGAAACGAAGTCCCGCTGTCGAAAGGGGTTTAAGGTGTAAAGTGTGATCACACAAACTTAAACGGCAAATAGAGTGACAACAAAACACATGCTGCTAGCTGCGGTTGGGAGGTGTGCAAATGTGTATTAATAATAAATCATTTTAACCTGCCGCACATAACGCTTTTCAGAAACGAGCTTATTTGCTATGCCTACCGTGTAATGAATAAAACTTTTAAGACTTAGAGATCAGTTTGCAGCGCTTTTTTAAAAGATATAAATTGAATTCAAAAGACTAATTTAATGTTAAATTTAATCTCATTTCATGAAATTAAATTTAAATTTAAATTTAAAAAATTTAATCAAATTTCATGAAAAAGACAAAGATAAATTTTTGGTAGCAATTTGATATTATTACAGCTTATCTCAGCGTATCAACGAAGCTGAAACTAGTAACTTGCAATGAAATGAACTTTTACTATTTACTAACTTTTTACTATTATTTCAATTGATATAGTATAAATGGATCTTAAGCCCGTTTCGTCACTTAGGCAGTTGTCTGATAAGTGAAAAAATATGTAATTTACCATTAAAATTGGTATTCAATCTAAGAGTCAGGGATGGTTATGATTTCGTAAAGCAAAATAAAACAATGTTCTTTGTTTGTATGGAAAAGCAGTGGGAACTGGGTGAAGTGCCTACCAACACCACCGATTTCTAGTGGTTTTTGGTTTAATAGTTGATTGAATAGTTGATTTTTCGTGTTCATATAGCATCGAAACAGTAGGTTTGTTTTAATACTGTTGGTGTTTGTTTTTTTTTGCTAAATACTAAGCTATCAAATTGTTCATCACGGATTGATTATAATAATCACGGTAAGATTTTTATGTGAATTCAAGTTTGCAAAACAATCAAATTATCACCAGTTCGACGTTCCTTCATCAATGCAAGCGTATTTTATTCCGAGTGAATTCGAAGTGATGTGATATATACTGTAACCTAATACGGTATTGTAATAATGTAAATTGAATAGTTGCCCGTAGACCATTTTTTATCATAGAATAAGCTCTATGTTATACAAATCTGTAAAATATGAAATATAATCAAGTTTTGGTTTGCAGTTTTCCTCTACAGGTTGCATCATTTTTATATTTCGAAGCAAAAAAACTTTACTTTTACTCGTTAAACAAAAAAAAACATACATCAAAACATAAATGATACACTTGTACAGAAAAAAAACAAGAGTTATCTTTTACCGCACTGCTTCAACTCGCGCTTTTTCTCCCAGATCATCCGAGCGTTTCCATGGTGACACCCTTGAAACGCTTCGTGTAACATGCAAAATGCAATTTTTATTTTCCTGTTGCTTGCACGCTGTTCGCAGGGGAAACGGAAAGGGATAAAAGGCAGGGAAAAACCACCGCACACGGAAAACCATGTTCGCGGTGAGCCTCCCCAGTACACAAGAGGCAGCATCGAAACACGAACAACACACACAACAAACAAGTGCACATTGAAGCCGATCGGAGCCCGCGCAACAAAACTAACCGCTGATAACTTCACTTGTGCGGCTGTAAATGTGTGTGTGTAAGTTTGTGTACGGAAATGGGGTTTGTGAACAACCCACTCGCGCTTCGGCTTCCTGTTTCGCGACAGGATGGTTTTTCGCATTTTGCACGTTTTTCCCGTGTGCCAGCGGTTTCGAGCGGGAAAGCTGAAAGTTATCAACAAGTGGAAGTGAGTTTGCGTTTCTTGTCTGGTTGTGGCAGGCGTGGGGGGACGGAAAACGAGGGACGCGTCGTTATTCTCCCCGTCACCCGCATCTTCTTCTCCTCAAGCAATCAGCGGTTGGGTGATGGGTAAACAAAATAGAGAGCAAATGTATAAATAAGGTCAGACAAAATTAAAGCGACCAACACTATGCACCGAACGGCTGGGCTGGGAGAAAGGGACGCTCGTGCTGGCAGGCAGGATGTTTTGATGGTACATTTGTGCAATATTTGTGCAACAGGAATTCATTAAACTAAAAGGATCGTTACCGGTGGTGGAAAAGTTGGGTCGTACTATTCTGTTTTCCGACTTGTTTTCTTTCCTATCATTGTTGGGAACCGAGCGGCTGGTTTGTGGAAAACGATTCCCTTTTTTATTTTGCTTCACGTTGCATGTTTGTGCCCGAGATTTATTTTCTGTGTCGAAGAAGCTCTGTTTTTGTGCACCAACGCAATGAACGTGAGCCTTGCATGATGGAGCTGACAGCGATTGGGAAGCAATGCAGGAAATATTATTTATAAATTCGATATAAAACCGTTTTAAAATAGCCATTGAGCGATAGCAGAATATGTCTTTTTGTTATCGCTATGATAGTTATAAACAGTTGTAAGCCGAGTGAGCTATATTTAGTTGTTCAGAAAATAGCATGGAGCCCATAAAAAAACTTTACAGTTGATAGAGGAAACAAAATCAACATGGAAAAGAAATCTTTCAAGAAATCAGAAAAAGTTTATAAGTCTGCTTTTCATAACATTAATTCTCAATATTTATTGTCTTACAATAGAATAAAATGAACCAGAATAGTTGTTTATTTATTTGATGGATATAGAATATCCTACATCAAAATACGTTACATAGATATTTACAAAAAAAAAACGAGAAAATCTAAGGAATATTTTTTCATCGATTATTTTTTTTACATGATACATAAAATGTTGTACATTGCAATTCAAATTCATGTTTCTTGAATAGATGAAAACGAAATTTGATGTGTTTTCTTATAGCATTGAATAATCACACACTCGAACGGAGAAAAGCTATGAATGTAAGAGAGCGGCAGTAATGCGAAACAAAATGAAAAAAAAAAACAAAACATGACTGCAAAATCAGATCAAACACATAAAATCGACTCTCAGATCTGGTGTTTCGTTTCTTCGTTGTGGATGAGTTTTAACGAATACAAAAGAAACCTGTAGAAAAAAGTTAAAAAAAAGAAATATTTTCTACGGTTTAAGGGCGCTTTAGTCACCAACACACTCACACTTTTGCAGAAACACAGACACACCTTCGCAGACACACACAGCACCGCGTAACCTTTTCCCGAGCGATGGAAAAAGAATTATAATTCCAGCTGAAATTGAATTCTATCGCTCGGAACGTGCTCCCGGCGCTCGGTTCGTGCTTTGATTTGCGACCCACGGCTGCCACGTTCGTGCGTTCGTCCTTCGTCCTTTTTTTTTGCGCGTCCAACGCTTGGATGCAACCACGAGCCAAATCAATCCATCCGGTCCGCCATTCCGTTTGCCTTTTTCCAACCACCTGCTCAGAGAGCGGAACGCGGTGACGTTTTGGTCCGGGCGTAACAAGTGTATCAACTCTGTTGGAAAGTTTTTTTTTGTTGTTGTTGTTGTTGTTGGGTTGCTTCGTTATTGTTGCGCGTTCAATTGGATTGGCAAAATGCTGTAAGATAAAACGAAGAAAATCAGCAAAAAAGAATCCGTTTGAAACGGTGTGATTGAATTCAATGTTTTTTGTTGCTTAAGAGAACTTTTTTCTATTCAAATGTGCTAATTTTTACAAAGTAAGGTCACAGATTTTCTTTACAAGAAATATCGTCGAACAAATGAACTTTTTAAACGTGATTTTTTATAGTCAGCAAATGCATTTACATATTACATCGTCATAAATAGTGATCGATATTTTAAAAAAACTATTTAAATGTAGACCATCGGAGACTTTACGTTATAATTGTAAACCTTTCCTGTTGAAACGCAATACATATGCTTTGAATGATAATCAAAATATACAAATAATCTAGAAATTGTACCCACAACCGGCACTCATATCGTTTCTCCGCTCGAGAAAAACGATCGTTACGAACGTCGAGATGGTTTCCGCCTTGCAATCACTAAGGATGAGTATGATAGTCACGTTCGAGAGGCTTTTTGTGGATGAGAAATAAATTGCAACCGGTTCTGTTGGTCGGAAGTTCTATGACGGCAGATAAAGAGATGATGAAAATATGCAAGAAAAAGTGCACTTGAGTTCGTTCAGCTGGAGCTCGCAGTAGTGATGCTGTACGAAAGCCGTTATTTATGCGGAACAGTCCTTGAATAATGCTTGAATAAATAATTTACTTGCGAGATAGAATGAGTGCTGCTCGATCACCGATGAGATTTTGATTTGAAGCGTGCCGTAAGCTAACCTTTGCAGTATGTTTGCAAAATCAAAATCACCTTAAAATTATGATAAGCATTGTTCAACGGTTCGTACTTATATGTTTCCCCCACAAGTTCAATCTGATGGGTTTCAACTTGTGAGGATTAGGGATGAATCAAACGCTTCTGCTTTTGCTTTCGGCTTTTATTCTTGTCAACTGACCATCCAAAATCGGCTGTAGCATGTGATATTAGAATATATTATGCACACATTGCAGGTTCAGACCCAAGAATGTTTGAAGCTGTTAGATTTTTTGCAAAGTTTTAGTGAAATCTGCGAAAAGTAAGTTTTTTCATAAGTACAAAACATTATTTTACACTTTACAGGTAGAAAATGTATCATAAGAGGTAATATTACCTCCATGTATACTAATGTATAAACTATAAATAAAATATTAATGTTACATCATTACCCAATTAAAAGTAACAGTATACCATCAAACTGTGAGGTAAAACCCTATATAATCCTATCCAATAGAAAAGAAAATAAAAAAAGAAAATAAAAAAAGAAAATAAAATAGTATCTATTACACAATTTTGTACATATTTATAAAGCTGCTGCGTCAAGTGTCTGATTTACCCAGCTATACAGAACATGTTAAACAGTTTTCATCTATATTTGGTAGCTTGAAGTTTTCGAGGGAAGTTGTAAGCAACAGCTCTAAAATGTTTACCTTTTTGGACGCCCGAACAAAAGTGCTGCTTATGGATAACTTTTCCTATAAAAAAAAACCAAAAAAACCCCATTCAAATCCAAATTTTGAAACATTTTCCACCAACAACTCTTCCACCGGTGGGATAAAATGTACAACTTTCGGTAGCCAAAAAAAAAGCTCCTAGCAACGCGAAAATTAACGCACCGTAGCAGCGTCATTATCTTAAAGCAAAACCACTCAACCGCGCTGTGAAAACAGCGTAACCAGCGTGAAACATGATCCATCTAGGGTCCGTACCAATAAAACAACAACGCTTTCCGCTCCCGGCAGGGCTAAGCCGTTCGGGCTTCTGATAACTTTCCGATAATCTTAATTCACTAGAATCCATTAAAAACATGCACCGGGAAAGATAATCTATGGGCACTCGGGTAGTTTGGCGCACGTTCTGATTTCTGGCCTGGGCAAGCCTGCCAGAGGCTACCTCCCAGTGGTCATAATCACCCAGCGATTTACCGGAGTGCTAACGACTCTACCGCGTTCGGTACACTTTCTCTGCTGAATGGGCTTTTTACCGTGAAGAAAAAATAATAGCAATAAAAGAGCGAGCGAGAAACATATCGAAACAGGCTCCTCAAACTACCAAAAGAAACGGTAGCGAATTGGGCCGGATTTCGATGCCTGTTCGAGTGTGGCGTAACTTAATGGAAGCGGTTTAATCCGGGAAGGGTGGAAGGGAGCCGACGTATTAACGAAACCCGAAGTGCACTGCACTCGAGAGCGCACACCGAACCCGGACCCCGAGGCCATTATCCTTCGTCAGTGACGATGACGACAGGCGGACAGGTGTTCTACCCATACCCGGTTCCGGTCCAAATGGAGTTGAACGCATGATACCGACGGTGGGTGAAACTTTGTCCGCCCGGTCGGGCCTGCATGCGGTCGAGCTTTTGGGCTCCGAAGCAAAGGGTTTTCTCATTACGGGCGTGCGCGTGCGGGACGATCCAAACAACCGACCGAGACCACGCAAGCCAACGAAACTATCGTTTGTGTTTACCGTTTCTGTGGCGGTGTGTCCAGGAAAAAGGATACGGATCCGTTCAGCCGCCGTGGGAAGTCACTTAAAGGCTCAACCGTTACTCACATGACTGTTACCCACGCGTATGTGTGCTTAGCGAAAACAATGAATATTTAATTACCTTTAACGTGAGTCGTGAGTTAGAAACAGACGGAGACAGAGAGAGAGACAAAGAGAGAGAGAGAGAGAGAGAGAGCGAGAGAGGGTGGGGAAGACAGAATCCGGAGTGCTTTCGACACACTGGAGCGAATGGTGAATATCCATCCATGTGATACACCTTCATTTGCAGAAGGGTGCAACTCTTACGGTGGCGCGGTGGTAAGCTCTTACCGTCAAGAATCAAACCGGCCAGTGCCGTAAGCTCGTAAGCTCGTTCGCATCCGCTCACGTTACATAATACACACCCTCACACACACACGCTCGGCAGTCCAGCAGTGTGGGAGGAAAAACAGATTTAAAGAGTTAATTTTCCTAATGTGCGGATAAACCGAGGGGAAATGTTGGCGTTCCCGTTCGCATCGGGCGCATGATGCAGAAAAGCGTCACAAAATGAGCCAGAATCAGTCTTCGCTGGTGAAGGAGCGATAATTGCGGTGCAATTGAAGGATTGAATTGTTGGACGTGAATTGTTGCACGTGCATTTGCGACGCGTGTTTTTGAGTGCTTCTTTTTTGTGTCGTGTGTCGCGAAACGATTCGGTTGACAATGTTGCTTTACAAGTTGAACAAGTTTTCTGTACTTTTTAGTTGACAAACCATTTGTGTAAATTAGGCTTAAGATAAAAAAGGTAACAGAATTTTATAGGACTTAATCTTGAGATATAAACTAAACTAGGCGAATTAAAAACCCTTCGAATTGGATGAACCTTACTATAGAATAAACAGTTACAAACTGAACAGCTCGAACGGCGGTTTAACATTTTTCGGATTCCCAATATCACAACCGGTAACTAGTGAAAGTATTTTTCACACCATTGTTTCGTGGTTTTGGTAGAGAATTCCTCTTCTGTAAACAATTATTTACTTGTATAATATGGCCAACCATTTTTCCTCTCAAAGCCACCGTAAAGATCAAGTGAGACAATTTTCTCTTCAAAATATTCACTTCAAAACTGCATGAATATTTTCAAATATTGAATCTTTTTTTTAAATAGACTCTTAGATCACGACTGCAGACTCAATGTGTTGAATGTATTTATTCATTTTGTATTGTATTTTTATTTGAACAATCATTGGCTTAGCTATTTTTGCATAATAAAGAATTGGGTTATTATTTAATCAATTTTCCATTGAAAAGCAGCGTAATAAGGTGAGAAATTTGTATCGTGTTTAATCATTGCAACGACATTTTATTACCTCAAACTGTTGAATTGGATTTCTACCATCCTTTCCTTACCGCATTGTTTTGGTACCGCATTCATTCATTCATTCATTAATAGATTGTTAAACATCCCCGTTTTTTATCGATGTTCTTTGTATTCAATAAATTTCAGCGGACTTATTTAAAAAGTTGACCCTGTTCTCATGCAATTATTCAGCTAAAGCAAACGTTGAACAATGAACGCATAGAATATTTTTCAAAACGGTAGCAAAAAAAAACACACATTTGAATTTCATCACAATTTTGATCCTCCTCAATTCAAGCACCCAAGACTTATGAATTTAGTCGCTAATAGAACAAAAACCAACCAACTGCCCGAAGATAATCCACTCCACGTAGATCGTTTGCTTAGCAACGAGCAAAAGCGGCCGAACTGCATCCTTCTTGGAACGAGAAGCGTTGTTTTGAGTCAAATATTTGCCATCTTTAGGTTTGGTATCGTTTTGTTTTTGTTTGACGTTCAATGTTTTCCTCGGGCGGTTAGCAAGTCAAGCAGGGTTTTGCCTTTTCCGACCGTTAACGGTTGGTGATCGTTTTAATAAAACATGACCGTAGCTTGGTACTGGTACTTGCTTCAGAATGTTTGGTGCACGCATACACACGCGCGAGGGAATTTAAATCAATCCGACGGTTCTTGGGCGGACGGGTCGTTTTTTCCTCACGCACACTAATGAAGCATTCAGCTCCAGCCTCAATCACGTTGCTCATAGGTGTTGGAGGAAAGATATTAGCAGCATTAGTAGCACGAACATATGCTGAATTACCCCACAGAGAGCCCACCCTCCAACCAGCGTTGTTGGGTGAGAAATATTGTGTGCGATTAATTTTAAATGTCATCATCCATATACCACGGTGCGCTGCGAACGGTGGGCGGCATATCATTTCGCGCTCGAATTGGCCACCTGTACGAGAGGATAATAATTTTTATTTTTACACCACCATCATTACGTTTCACTTCATTGCCGATGTGTTATTTTTTTCTTCTTCTGGTCCATCCCACCCACCGAGCGGCATGCTTGTTTGGGGACTCCTTTGGGGACTGATTACATTTATTATTTCGCACACGAAGCTAAGCCTACCGGAAGGCAACCACGAGCAACAGGAGCTGTGCTTCGTGTGTGCGCCCACATATCACGAGCAGCCAAGACTTCCGGGCGGCTGGCGGGAGGAAGCAAGGGGTTTCATGTTTCGTTTATGTTTCATACAATTCGGGTATGAAAATTTCTTCCGGTGCGGTGCGATTAATTCGTCGTATTACTTTTTTTTTTGTTTTCTACTCCCTGAAACCATGTGTGCGCTTTGCCAGATGGATGGGCGTAAAGGTGGCTTTTGTGATGGTATGAAACATAAATATGAGCAGCATGAGAGAAACCATTCGGTCCCTCGTGGGAAATAAAAAGTAACAGCAGTCGACCAAACCTGACTTAAGTTGTTTTTAACAATTTAAATACAGCCCCGTTCTTGTGCTGTACACGGCGATGATGACGGTGTCTATTTCGTTTAATCGTGAGTCGAATTTACATGATACGTTTGAGAGCGCATATTCTAACGAGAAGAGCACAAACATTATGGTGACGCAGAAAAGCTTTCCAATTGACTTACTGTTTATCAAATGAAAGTAATATGTAAAAGCAAACGAAATATTTTTCCTCTCATATTTTTCGACAATTGTTTGAATTTGTTAACGGAAATAAATTTGTTACAACTCATCAAACGATATTCAAGTGGTGCGTATTTAGAATATTTAAATGTTAGATACAACATTCACCAACAGATGGCGCCACTGAATCGTGGTGAATTTTCATCAAATTTTTAATTTACATTCATGTTTCTAAATTCGATATTCTTCTCAGACAGGAATAACTAAATAGACAAACAAGCAAATTTCGAATTTATGTTGAGTATGCGCATATAAGGAATGAAAAATAAAAGAATTTAGGTTAACAGAATTATGTTTTGTTCAAAATAAAAAAAGAAAACAAAAATTACATGCTTGTACAGTAAAAACCTAACGGCAACAATTTTACCATATTGAATAAAAACAGTCAACCAAACCGTCTCATGGCTTATCCGACTCGTATCCTAATGGGTTTCAATGTTTTCGTCTCACGTTTCCAAACCGTGGGAAGGATCCCACATGCTGCCTCAGTACGCGTTGGCTGTAACCAATCAAAATTGGCTCCAAATGCAAGCAATGGATAACAAGACCGTGAACCAACGCTTCTTGTGATGATTCTTCTCGATTCGCTCTTCCCACCCCCGTTCCGCCGCAGCATGAGCCGTATAAAATGATTCAATAAAAGCGCCACACTCGTTTTATGTTTTGTTTTTTGTCTATTTTCTATTGTGACAAGGAAGCTCTGCCATCAAAGTGAAAATGTGAGCTATGCTGCCACCCATTTGTACCGTAGGGTTTGGTGATCGTATGATGCAAAGTACCTCCGAGAGCTTCATCAGATACACATTTTCTAGCTTTTCCCTAAGCTCATTCGAGCGAGGTTACTTTCACTGCGACAAGAAAGTGTCCATGTTCAGCCAACAGGTCGCAATTTAAAACAGCACAAAAAGATGGGATTGGTCGCAGCGTAAACGAGCGCGACCGGGAACCTCCAATCAACCTACCTACCAATCGACAACGGGGACGATGGCCCGTCGTGGCCCGCGTACAACACCCATTTAGTCGTTTTGTGTTGGAAGTTTAGCATTTAATTAAAAATTAAAATTGCTTCATCGCTTCGCTTCCCCGCATTGCCGTCGTCTGTTTTCACCCACGGTGTTCGCGGAAAAGTGCGTCCGTGGAGCGTATTCAATCTTGCAAAACCCGTATGCGCGACACTGAACGTCTGAAGGTTTTTTTTTTATTTCCAGCGAGCTGGCTGAGAAGCCATGGCATCAGGAAAGGGACGAAATGGCACAACAATAACGAAAACAAGCTCGCGAAATATCTTAAAATGGTGGTACCGGTGGCTGTAAGCTGACGTCACAGGGGAGTAGCCATCGTGCACCATCGCTGGCACAGCTTGCTGGGGATGGATGCGTCGAATCAAAATTCCCTCTAAATTGCTCCGCCATGAGGCACGCGTGTAACATGCTCACGATCCGATTTTGTGTTTTTCATGTACTCCTCTATCGTATTTCCATGCACGGAAAATTGTGCACCGGGAGCGATCCGCGCATGTGAGGACGATGAAGCAACACGGTGTACACGGTAGTATCAACCTTCCCTCCAGTCCCCAGCAACCCACGGCACCCTGTCTCTCTATCACTCACACTAATCTTGCCTGCCTGTCAGCATCGTCAAAAAGCGGGAGCTGACAATTATGAATTCATGAGTGACGTCAAAACGACAGCCACCCGAACGGGAGTGATGCATGTTAGGTTCTATTTTTTTCTTCCAGAACGAATGTTGTGTTCTGTCTCGTTTTCCCTCACTCACTCGCTTGCCAATGTTTCGGTACCTTTCATCAAACGATATACATGGTGAGTTTTGCGCTTTTTTTCCCCGATGACGGTGAAGCACGAAGCGTGTGTGTATCCGTGAAGCTGAAACAAAATTCGCTGCTCGCATGAACGTAACCATGCGACGGTGTTATTAATTCTGGCAAAGCGCTTTTTGCTATGTCCAGCGACAATTGGGAGGAGATGGTTCTAGTTGCACGTACGATGATTGTTGGAAACCAAGCCGGACGATGGTTGCCCAGCTTTGAAAAAGCATGTATCAAAATAATAGTATAGTAGTATATTTTTCGTTAGTATTTTGTCTTCATTATCATTTGAGAACGCTTCGAAACTAATTGAAGCTATACTGAGAAACCCAACGGTTGTCAAACAAGCGAATTTCGGAGAAATTCAAGCAGAGTTTTCACTAGTAATAACAAGCACTCTTGTTAAATTATTAAAAAGGGATAAATATGATAAGGGGACAATGTTCTCTTGTTAAAATATTTAAAATCGTGCAATAAGGGGAATTCCAGGGGAATGTATAGGAAATGGAAACATTTTGCCAGCAAAATTAATTGATTTTATAAACCATCGATACTGATACAATAGTTGGCTCACGTCATATTCATATTTCGTACGATTCCAGAGTTATAAATATTCAAGGCAAAAATCGTTTGAATGGTAAAGTAAGTCTTGACATTAATTCCAATGCTTAATGGTGGTTTTCGGATTGACTTTTAAGAATACATTTTTTTAAATAATTAATGCTATACAATCCATTAAAATTCATTCGAAATTAAATTGAATTCGTTGATGGAAACATTTCTATTCAAGGGCATTTTTTTGTCAAAATAAGCACAAGATAGCTAGTCCGATAAAAGATGGCCATCAGTACATTGTATTGGATTCAATTAAGCGATGCGCATTGTTTATAACGTCCAAGGCATGCTCTGTTCTCAACCAACCTTAGATCAGAGACTGATGAAACGTGCATCGGCAATCACATGGTAGGCTTTTACCGGGCGGCTCTCCTTTATGAACATTCACCATCGAAGCTATCCAGAAGATAAGAGGCATTGGGCTGTAAATTCTCAGTGAACTCCCATAATGACCTACATCGAACACATTGGAGCTCCTGTTGAATGCATTTATGCCTTCCAAGCTTATAAGTACGGTGCAGTAACATATTATTGCTGCGAAAATTTGCGAGCCACGCTTCGCCATATTTGCCGGTGGACAGCAAATCTGCAGCTAATGGCTAATGCTCGCATTAGCGTTCCGCCCCGTTTCTAATTCCCCTCGACACCGATGTTATCTAACATTATCTTACGCCTTTCGCGGTTCAGATGCTTACCATTTTTGTTGATCCAAACGTTTATCGTCGGCGTTGCGTTAAGTCCCAAAGCGAAGGTGGGCTCAATTAAACAACTTTCCCACCCACAGCAAGACACATTTCATTATCACTTGCATCACGTATGTGTCAGGGCCGCCGCCGATTGATTCGAGGAAGCACTAGCTAATAATTAATAGCAAATCTGTTTGATGGTTGCTTGAAGTTACTGGGCATTTCCTTTGTCTTTCGTCGTCGGCAGGGCTTGAGCTGGTTTGACGTGCAGGGCTGCCGGTTAGCTGTGTGTGGTGGTTTACCGTACCTTCGGTATCGATCTTTAGTATAGAGTTATCAACCCAACAGGAAAACACTTACGAATATGCATACGAAAAGCCTGGTTACATAAGTAGAACTCGAGTGGGCTCAACTCGCTTGTAGTCCTTGTCATCGTATCAAATGCACAACGGGAAAATTCAGAGAAAAAATTGGTAATGTTTTGTTTGTAAACTAGCAATCCTTTTTTTGGTTTTAGAAAGACAAACCAAAATTTGTTGCAAAAAAAACCAACGTCGGAAATTGTAAACATTTTATATTAACACTATTTAAAAACGCTTGTTGTTCACATCTCAGATTAAATGGCTTACTTTTCTTAGCCTACTAATGGAATTATTATTTTTGTTTTTTCTTCACATGATAGGTTTCCTTACAGGTTTAGTTTTGTAAGCTGATAAAAATAAAACAAAATATCAACTATTCTGTTTTGGTTTCTTCAAATTTTGACTATATTTTTGTACTGTAGTTAATTTTATCCCCATACAATCTAGCAGCGAAATTGTCATGAGCGCAAAGTTCAACTAGTCAATTCCCAATTTTGACCACCTGTTCTCTCACCATACCATTATGCCTTCCCGAGAGCAATCTTTATTAATAGCACATCTCAACAAACCTGTTGATTGGCAATCTGTACAGGAAGTGCCCTGGAACGAATCTTCCAGGAAACTCGACAACAAAAAACGACTACACCGGACGACCTATCTTTGTTCATCGATTTCTGGTGGTTGGAGCGAAAATTGAAATCGGATCGAAAGCAGATGAAATAATTAATTAGAATTGCATCGCCACCTCGGGTGATCGATCTTACAACGCTCGGTTCGAACGAACTGTGCGTTGTTTTCACAACCGGGCTTTGCCGGCTGCTAAGGAAATGCGAGATTTATACTCGAATGCCTGCAGGCAACGAGCAATAGATAAAGCAATTTCCGACCCGACCGTGGCAGTTCCCAAGGAATGTGCGTTTGTAAAGTTTCCCGAAAGATACCGGATCCTTTCTGGGGCGCATTCACTTCGCCGGATAGCCGGAAAACAAACGGCCACTTATATCGACCAACTACCCGTACACCCAGCGCAAACAATGATATTCGCGTACCATTCGTTACCACTCGTCGATTGGTACGATGATCGCAGCCTGCTGGCAAAGAACGACATTCCTGGAAGGGTTTGATTTGCTGCGCAAAAGCGAAAGGGGAAAACAAAATTCCGATCGCCGAACCGAAAACGTCGGAATGAAGGCAAACCAAAAACAAAGAATATCGCCGTTATTCAGCACCGGAAGCAACCGCAACGGAGAATGCGTGCGGAATGTAGCTCCACTGGCCGGAGGCATTTTCCTTTCGGATGAGAACATTCCTCCTTGCGTGTGCGGGATCGGAATCGGGGTGGAGGACCAGCTCTTCCAGGGAGTGTTTGTGGAGTGGGCGAGCCTCCCGCCACCAGCAACCCTCCCGGGAATCGTTCATCATTATTCAATCAGCACACCACTGCGATGATGACGGATTCAGTGATGGGGAAGCAAAAGAACTACACATAAATCGTGGCAGGGAACGTTGGCTTCTTGTGGTTAGGATAATTGAACGACTGATTGATGAGTGGTCGTTGGGTGGCGGTGCGAAGAAGCAAAGAGGAAAAGCGTACCTTTGTGGAGAAAAGCTCCAGCGCAGGGAAGAATGCGGAAAAATCAAGCACCTCCACGTTATTGATATCGGGAATGTATATCTGAGACTCTTTTTTCTCGACGATTCGGATGAGAACGAAGCACCTCACGAGGGATGCATTTGGACAAGCACGATTGCTTCGCCGAAGTGGGTAGAATGTTTATCTCGGGGAAAGGCAACGCACTTATTACACGGTTATCGAGAAGTGCCCTTTCGGAAACGTTACTAGGAAAGCATTTTTTTATGGGTCCAAGCAGCGGCATGTTGGATAAAAAGTGTTGCAGTTTGGAGTTGATGGTTAGCGTTTAACATTTAGCTGTTAACATAGAGTTTGAGCAGTTAAATTTAGGAGTCTCTTATACAAATAGATTATTTATTCCTGTAAAAATCTGAGATTCATAATGAAATTTTAATTGTATGTAACGAATATTTAATATAATTTGTCAGCGATTTTTTAAATACTAAACGACAATAAAACAGTAAAATAACAAACAACTTGACAGACACTGACTGAACTATAAGTTTGATTGTGAGTTGATTGTATTGAAAAAGGGATAAACCAATTTGGATTTTTTTTTCATAAATATTCTTATCATAAATAAGTTTCCTAGCTGAAATGACATCAAATCTTCAGTTGGAACGACTTAAGCGGTCATGCCTGCCGTGTTAACGGTTTATTCGTTTTTATTGCTGGTAAATCGCTTCTCACTTTGGGAAAACTCTTTCGTGAAGGAAAAATAAAAGGTGAATAATTTGACAAAAAAAACTGTATTAATTTGATCATTTGCTTATTTTGATCATTCTCTATTATAGTCAAACCAAAGTAAGTGGCAATAATTTGTAAACTATTATTAAATTGACCCGTTCATTTTACATAGAACAAATGAATATGTTGTTCATATCTTTTCTGCTATTCTTATAAGGTAATCAATTGCATGCTGGAAATAAAAATAACAACGTTGTCAAACTTGATACTAGGATACTTGATGCATTATTACTACTAATATTTAAAAAAATATCTATTATGCTTGCCTTATTATTACGCTACGCTTTGCAGCTGATGCTCGGACAGAACCATTCAAACTCCTCTGCTAACGATCCTTTAGTAAAAATCTATTCCTGTGGAAACCTTTCCCTACACAATGAGACATTCCGTGCCATGGTGTCCCTGCCCACCAGCAGACCAGCATCGCAGACCAGCCCATTACGATGGGGTGGGTACCCTTTTCATTCATCGATGCACAACGGCTGGCCCCCGTAATATGCCGTTGAGCGAGCACCAACACCAAGCGAAGGGTGGATACAAATGGCACGGATGGTTGGATGAACGGATGGGTTGAAGAGTGGCAGTACAAAAAGGGTGGGTTGAGCTAAAAATAGAAAGCAGAAGCTTTTTCCGACGGCCACCTGTTGACGGAAGCAGCATATTTCCATTGCATTACAGTAACTGGATTACTGAAGCGTTGCCCTGACGGGATTATGAGGGAGTGTGCTAGCTTGAATGAAAATCAGCATCCAGTTGGAATCGTACTTTACAGAACATCGGCAGCTTCGGGCTGCAACGAGACCGATGGGCCATAGCAGATCGTACCCCAAAGCTGCAGATTTGAACAACTGCCCACGAGCTGTTGTGTGGTTTGTATTAGAATTGAATGCTAAGTTTCTACCCCTTCCTGTACAATTATTTTCTTTTTTGCTGAGAAGGGTTTTGCAGATCATTAACCCTCGGAATCGATTGCGCTCGTCTCGAAAGATGTTCATGGGGATGACTGGAAATTTTTAATTGGCATCATGTGATTGCTTTTACAAGAAAAACTCACCGATGGTTGTTCGGTTTTCACTCGTTTTCATTCAGCAGTGACAGTATTGACTCTAGTTGCAATGATTAGAACCTATTGCATCTTCCTGGAAGTCGATAATTACTTCGCAAAGTGAAATCATACTTTGCAGTAGCAGCTTTTCATACTGCACCGTTTGATGTAAAACTTATTGATTCCGTAGTAACGTAACCGTCCACACCAAACGGCTTCCTCTTATCGATACATGAAAGAATTTTACATAGTTTTCTCCGTTTCGGAGAGGTCTTTCGATTTAATGAATATTGATGATGTTTCAGTGATGAAGGTGATGCTTCACCAAGACCGAGATACCGAGTTTTCCTGCGTGATTCCAATATCGTGATCGTTGAAAAATGATCCAAATAGTAAAAGAGTAAACACAGAAAAAAAAAATTAAAATCCAAAAAAAGTCTACAGCATCATTTGCGTTGTGGAATTTCATTTTGCACCTTCACCTTTCACCAACGTAAGCCGACGATTAAATCACAGCATGGCGTTTGCGGGCGAAGCGAAATAAAATTTCGCATAGCTTATCGCGCCAGCCAGTTCGGCTTTCAGGTGGTGACACAAGCACAGCCGAAAAATCACCCGCTTGTGGACAGTGGTGGTGGTGGTCGCAGCAAGGCCGGACCGTTTCGGTTTGCCGGGTGGAGCGTGTTCGCAAAAATGTGCCACCGTTCTCCGTCGGCTTCCCGGGCGGTCTTTGCCGTCACGTTTATTGTTCACGACTTTATTGAGTCTGGTTCATCAAGCCAAGCTCATCGCATTGTTGGAAATGAAGCACAACAGGAAGAGCGTGTGTAGAATAGGTGAGCCGTTGGAAATTTCTTTGTGCTGCTACCGCTGAATGAGAGTGGATGATAACGTCCAGATGGATGATGATGAACTTGATTTTGTTCTGGTGCGAGACCAGGTGATTTAACGGACCGTTTTTTTTTAAACTACATGTCATGAGTGACGCATCCAACTTAAATTAATTTGTATTGTTCGAAGTAATGTTTATGAAAGCTGCTTCTTTGCGTGTTGGTCTACAATCCTCTTTTTAAACCACTGGTTATTCAATTTTCATGCGGAAATGTAGGTCCAGCTATAATTTCGAATCAAGTTTTTTTGTTTAGCATCCATTTTTTTTAAATAACTATTTTTCCTTATTACCGTGATGTTCTTTATGTCCGTTACCAAACACGTTTAATACTACATAAATACGAAAATCTCTGCTAATTTGTGAACTTTGTAAAGAATTGCTTGCAAAAGATTGGTTTTAGTATTCAATTAAATTTTTCCATTTTAATTTCAACCCGATATCTTCTTCAAGTTAAAATTCAATGAAATACGTAGCAAAAAACAAGATTTCTCTCGTAACCTACTCGCCTTCAGTTAAGTTTGCAGGCGATCAATAAATCATTCTACAGCCATTTATATGCTACTTTTGCTTTGGCATATGTGTGCGGTGCATAAACATGACCGTTACGTGGGCTCTCTCTTAAAATTACATCCAGCTGTCGCGAACACCGACAATGGCACTGATTTTAATTCATTTCCGAAGCATCCACACCACCCGTTTTGTATCGGTATGCAATAAATTTCCTACCACTGTACAGGTTCACAATCGAGTATGACCTTCCCTTACCCAACGGTGGAATGCATTTAATTGTTTCACTTGTCAATTTGCATACCCACCGATGCCGACGACGGTGGCCGTTTTCGGGCAAATTATGCATTCCCTTGTCCGATCCCGAACTGCGGCTTCACAGCTACCGAGAATCATCGTTAATGAAAATCATTTTTACCGCACCGTGTTCATGTGTCGGTGGAATTTTGCGTTTGGGAGGTGCATTTTCACAAATAGCTGCACTTTTGCTTTTTTTGCCCTCCACTCCATGCCGTAAAACCAGTTAATAATGAGATCGTGTATTCTATTTAGCAATTCCAATCATTTTTACGCATATTTCACTATCGCCGGTGCATCATTACTATCTAGCGCTGGCCTGGATGGTTCCACTTGTTGGTGCGGTGCAGTATATTAACAAATATTTAATTAACATCCCTTTGTCGACGAACGGAATGCGTATTTTGTGTCGGGTCGGATCTACCTTGAACTGTTTCGCGTTTCGATTGGACGTATATTACGTTTACGCTTTTTTTGGGTTTATTTAATACGTTTTACTTTGAACTTTGTGCTGTGTTTGCCGTCACAGCCTATAAAACGGTGATGTGAGATTCCATCTACATGATGCTTTGTTTACGTCATAAACTGAAAAAACTGCATTTATTACTCATCAAAAGGATGAAAGTTGAAATATTTTAATTAAAATAACGTAAGCTTCACAAACCCATTAGCGTAAATGGGTTTCTTTATCCCTTTCTTTATTCTTCTTACATTCCATTTATGCTACTCTCAGTTTTCCATCCCCAAACTGCTCTATCATCCTCGATTCTTTAATCTCGCATAAAAAGATCCCTCAACAATCGCAAGAAAATAAATCAACAACCCAACAACAATCTGTTCTGTTTCTTCCAGCATTGAGATTTGGCAGTGGGTTTGGTGGTGGTTGAACTGACACGTACGAACATCAGACCCGCGCGATCGTGAGGCCCGCGCGATCGAAACCCAAAAACCCAAAAAATCGTATCACACAAAATCGGCATTACATAGCACATTTGCACAGACCAAGGGCCAGTAAAATAAATTGGCGAGAAAGAAAAGATCCAAATCAAAGCGAAAACAAAACCTGTACCACATCGCCACCACCATCGGGTTCGGAGTTTTCAAATGCAAATTCGGTAATTTCCACTGTCGACCCATTCACCCTCCACCTTCCAACACACATTGCGTCATCATCGTTCGTCCCTCTTCCCCATCCTGGCGCGTGGAATGGAGTTTGGCGGCGAGCGGCGGCGGTCCAAGTGAAACGCAAATGCATTAAACATAAAAATACAAACCCATCACCACCACCATCATCGATCGTTTATGATCGCCCGATCGTGATCCAGATCGGGTAGGCCCCAATTCGGTGAGCCTCATCTCCCGGTGACGGCTGTTGTCCCCTTTGGGGTGGACGAGAGAGAAAGACAGAGAGAGAGAGAGAGAGAGAGACAGTGAGAGAAAGAGAGAGTTGGTGTAAAACCGGCCGATAGTTGCCACACGGGACGGCGAAGTGCACGAAGGAACGGGGCACGGTTACTGCCAACGAAAAATTTAAATCATCACCACCACCACCACCACCACCACCACGAACATCTTCACTACCACCAAGACCATCTGAACCATCTCCAACAAAAATATATAAAACAAAAATCGAACCAAATTCAAAAAACCACCCACCATCATCTTCCTCATCTTCCAGTATAGGCCGTAGATATGAAACATGGCAAAACTGCGCCATTACAGGTGTTTTCCTTTATATTATTTCTCCTTTTTCAATCCTCGTTCTGGTTTTGCTCCGTTACCGCGTTATGTACACTTTTCACGAGTGTTTCCGAATTGTGTTCATGTTTACGCCAAATAGCAAAAACAAATCCGCTGCACACACACTCACACACACACACTCACGCATACGACCGTTTGCATATGCATCACATAACTATTGCTTTATGTTTGCGTTACACAATATTTTTTTAATGGATTTTTGTTCCGTTCAAAATGTTTAAAAGTTGTTTCATCTTCTTACGCTACCTTCTCACTGTCTCTTTCACTTTCCTTCTCCCTTTCAACTCCTCGCTTACAATGCCTGCCTCTTTCACTCGAACTTCTGCACGTTCGCAGTTCGATCTTTACCGCAAACAAACCTTTCGCAAGCTACTTTTGACCGGATGTAATGCTTCTACTAAAAGACGAATGTGACTGTTTCCTGTTGCTTTCTCAACGAAAGATTTTGACGCTTTTCAATCACAATCTATGATGCCTTGTCTGTCTCAATATCACAGTGACTGGGCGGTGCTCTATTTCTGTATTTTTCTGCTTACGCTTTTACTGCTACAAACTGCTACTAACTGCTTTTGCTCAATACAGAATTTCACTTTTATTTTTTTTTATTGCTTTGGTTTTCATGTCATTTCTCAAATAAGTCGTTTAACTTGCTTCATTTAACTATCAAAATTTGTACTTTTTTATCGATGACACAGCGTAAATAAACTTAATTGCTAAATGTATCGCTTTTTATGCTGAAGCCAGCATTGAAGAAAATTGTCAATATTAGCAGAGTATTGAAGTAAATTTATATAAATCTCATAGTTTACTTATCAAATTGATCTAATTCTTACCGTAAAGTTTTTGCTGCATATTTTTTTGTTCCCAATCCAACTTACGGTCATGCTTAAAAGTCTTAGATATTTTTTAAAATATTCAAAGAATAGTATGATTGCAAATTTTACAGATGAAAAATGTAAATAATCTATTCTCGCTACACTAGTGATAAAAGCCCTTATCGAGCAGCCTTGACAATGAATATGAAAACTAACCATAAGCCAATATTAAGCGACGTTTTTATTTTCTTTGCAATATGTTTTTCAAGTAAATAATAATGTTAGTTACAATAAAATTGATATCCATACACAACTTTATGTTTGAGGAAAGTTTAAATTTACTTGATTTCTTTAAGTTTTTTAATTGTTTTTGTTTTGCAATGTTAACAGTTAGCTTGCCTTATTTACGGAGTTGTATAAAAACTTAAAATTTTGCCGCAAAACACCACAACCTGGCACTCGCATTTTAATTCTAGAGTGAATGATGTTTGATTAGTTGAATTTTTAAGCAAAAAACCGCATGCTGGTTAAAACAAACACACACTTTAGGGGTTTTATCGCAATGTTGTTCTAGTTTATGCAAGATTCGTATTGCGTGGAGCACTGAAGAACTGCAAGTAACCTTCTCGTGTTGGCTTTTGTTTTATCCCACTGTGCAACAACCCTCGGTGACCATGATCAGGACCATGACGGCGATCTGCTTTGTCTGCAACCTGCCTATCATGTCTCACCAGGTGGGACTGGTATGGCAGGGTGGAAACGGCTGGGACGATCTGGTGCGGGAGCAGGTACGGAAGGGGAGTCTTGCAAGCAAACCGAACGGATCGCTTTAACTTTTCTCGTTTACCACCCTCAGGTCGAAGAGTCCACCATCCGGCAGCGGCTCGGTGGACGTCGGGATTCGGCGGCACAGATTTCGGGCGCATCACCTCCTAGTACCTCACCGCCACCCGGTGCCCAACGCCGGCGGCGCAGCTCGCTCGCCCAGCTGACGGACATCCTGCGCGAATGGAGCGGCGGAGGCTCGAAACGCCAGAAAGCCCCGCTGAACCGACGCGAAACGCTGGCCGATCTCGCGCGCAGCCTACCGTGGAACAAGGCGACGACTGGCGATTCGTACAACAGTCAGAACAATTCGGGCCATGCACCGCCGCTGCGAAAACGTCGCGAATCGAGCGCCGATTCGGGCGTGAAAAGTTGGTCCTATCGGCGCGACTCGCATGCCTCCGACTTCCGGAAGGAGCGCGAGTGGGAACGGGACCGCGAAAAGGAGCGAGAACGCGAACGGGAGCGGGAGCGGGAGAGGGAGCGGGAACGAGAACGGGAACGTGATGATTACATCTACTCGGCGGACAACTATCGCAACGTAAGTCTTTCCAACGCGAGTGTGTTAGTTAAAACAGAATGTTTCTTACTCATCGGTTTTATCAATTTGAAGGGCTCACGGCGTAACTCAAACGACTCCAGCCGCGATCGATCGTCACGACGCGACTCCACCATCGGTGGAACAGCGACCCCACCCCCACCACCCAAGGTCGTAGGGGCACAGCGAAAACGAAAGGATTCGCTCGTCGTAGCGGAAATGCCCAACTTCCGACAGGAGCAGCGGCCATCGACCAGCTCGACCGCATCCGACTCCGGACCGTTGTTTGTGGCCGTTGGACACGTGGATACCGCCTGCCAGGCGTTGCCTCCGCCGACCATCATCACCAGCTCGGTGACACCACCCGCCACCAGTCCCACCGCCCAGAAGGGCCGCCGGGATTCGACCACCCAGTGCGGGACGAAGATGACGCGCCGCGATTCACGCGTCAGCCCCGAACGGGCTCAGCGACTTTCGAAGCTTCAACGGCAGGTACGGCTGGTTTGTTTTGGCTGGCAGGGTAAAATGGTGAAAAAACTTACACGGACACTTTGTTCCCTTTTCATGAGAAGGCGACCGCTTACGATGAGTCGTGTCTACCGCCCGGTGGATGGAGTCGCCGAAGTTCCCAGCCAGCGCTCAGCCCGGACGGTGAAGGGCCGGAGCGTCAGGCGCGACGGGACAGCCTCAGTCCGGACAGTGCATCAAGGTGAGCGAGCGTAACTTCTTAATGGAAATTGATTATGATAGCGTTGCAAGGGTATTTCAAAACCATGGAAAAATTAGAAATATAATTTAAATCAATTTGGAGTTGAAGCTTCATTAGGTAGCTTTACATATGCACTATTTAGTTATAGCTTAAAAGCTCTTCACTCTGGTTATTATAGTTGAATCAGGAACTCAAAAAAAAATAGGCTTGGACTAAAATAAATCCAATGCGCCAATAGTACTACACCAGATACCAGCATAGTAGCATAATCTATTAGACCATTGTACTAAAAAAGCTTCCTGCTTCTCGCCTGCAGAGGGCGCCGCGATTCGCGTTCCCATCTTTCGCCAGATCGTAGCCACGAACGGGAGGGCAGCCCACGGCGCAGCCGCCGCCTTCGTCGACAATCATCATCGGCCGCCCGGCAACCCCGTTCGCCCGATTCCTCCAGCTGCTGCTCGTCACGGTAAGAGCTTTTCCAAGGCGGCTAAAACGACCGCACCGATAAAAGCTCGCCAATTAACGCTCACTCTTCTTCCCATTTGACACAGCGATGCAAGTCCGTGTGCGAGGCCACCGCCGCCGACCGAAAGCACCGCCCGGCCATCGATCCGCCGTCAGTCGACGACGGAGGAGATCCTGATAGCGCGTGGCTTTCGCCGGCAGAGCACCACCGAGGAGATGATTCGCTGCCGCAACTTTCGCCGCCAAAGCTCGCAAAGCGATGACACCAGCCGGTAAGTACGCAGCCCCAATGCGATAAAGCTTGCCGCTAAAAGCTCACCTGCTACAATCGTCTTCTCTCTTTCTCACACACACACACATCCAATCTCATTCTTTCTCTCTCTATCGTTTCTCGTGTTCCTCTCGCTCACAGCTATCGTGGTCGGCGAGATTCGAGCGCACAAATTATCGACGGCACCATCGGGACGATGACGGTTGAAACCACGAGTACGTTTTTCGATTCTAGTACGCAAACAGGTATGATTTGTGTGTGTGTGTGTGTATGTGTGTGTGTTCGTGTGTGACCGTCTGTTTGTGTGTATGTACGTGTGTGTGTGCGTATTCGTGTGAGTGAGTGACCGATAAGGCTTCAGAGAATAGAGAAGCGGACAGATTCTCCCCAAGTTGAGACTTCTTCCGTTTCTCCATCGATGCTGTAGGATTGAGTTGACGTTCGTGAGGTTGTGTGCACGGCTTACAAACACGCACACAGTGGTTTTCTATGCCAGAAGTATACGATTAATCGGTTGTTTACATTCGGTTCGGTGCAGAATTGTCCGTGTTTTGGGAGGGAAAAAGGATGTCATTACCTTTCGGTGCCGGTGGAAGTGAAGGGGGAGGGTGAAGAGTAATGGAAGGGATGTTTTATATGTAGCCATCCCCTCGACTCGTAGTCCCTACTGAACCCAAATTTGGTATTCCAAATCCTGTCCATCCCAGAGTCCCCGTTCCGTCACCGCCTGAGACTGCATAATGAATGAAACTTCCGCTCGCTGGAGACTTTTTGCCTGCGTCATTCATCTGTCATGTCACGCCGGTGGCACGGATGGACCCGCTGAGGTTGGATGCTTTCCTTGCTTACTCTTCCCCGATTATACTCTACTGAATTTTCCCTTACCAATCCCCCCGCCACACTCGAAACGGTCCACCCGTATCGTCGGGTACCGTCGATTACAAAACTACCAACGAAATATTTTCCTTCCGTATCCGGAGCGCGCCCCGGGGAAGATGATTTATCTTATTTGACCAGCCTGCCGCAGCCGAACCCGGTGACGGAAACGTGGCGTGACATGTGGCGGAAATAAATGTTCCGGGCGGTACCGCGGAGGAAGTGTGCGTGGAAATGGTTTTCAATAATTGTTTTCCACCAGATGGGTGGTTAACGCATCGATAATATTGATTCAAATTGCCGCGGTGCCACCGAATTGCTTGGAATTTAATAAATGGATGTTTAAATGTGAAAATCAATAGGTGACGTTTTGTGGAGGTGTGTACAAATATTTAATGGAAAATAATTATTAATGGATTTAATACCGCTGGATCCTTTATTCTATAATTAAGACGGAATTCTTTTGATTAAATCTTTTGATTTGTGCTCATCTCGTAATTTATTGGATATCTTTAAAAGTGCTACGTGCCCATAATCAGTCGTTGCAGGTGATTGATTCTGTTTATCAATCTTTTGCATCCCTTAGTTTAATGCCTTTGGTGAAAAATTTCCACTTCATTTTATAGCCCTTCATTTATTATAGAAAGGCTTACATTGTAGCTACCTTTGGCAGCATTTCTAGACTGCTTTTTAATGTCCTTCTCAGACCTTGATTGCGCAATTAGGACCAGTTGCACAATCAGCTGCAGAATTGTTCACTTTGTAGACATAAAAGAAATTACCCTTTCAAAATCCCCGAAGAAAAACTCTTGGCGAGAGAAAAATATGCTTTGAATATAAGATTATTTTGGTATAGATTGATATTGAGATTATTAATAAAAGTGAGTCCTGGATTGGTATCTACAGCTCCGCACACTAAATTAACATAAATTTGGAATGAAAATAAGATTCAATAACTTCTCGATTCCCGATGCGAATTTTTGCACCCAACAGTCACAACCATCCAAAGGTAAAAAAAAATACAAATTGCTCACAATACCGAAAATCAAAACGTGCTTGAAGCAGGCGCTGGCAAGTGAAAAATGTGATAGATAATTTACTTCACAAACCCTCACGGCCACTAAAAAACAAACTGATTCATTAGCTGAGGAAAAAACATTTCAATGTCTTTTTGAAATCGTACCTAAGGAAAAAAGGATAACTTCCTTTAAAGATGTGATAGGGAAACCTTTGGCGAAGAAAAGATAAAAGAAGCCGTAAAAACAATGCGCCTCTTTTTCGCCGTATTTCGGAGCCTTTCTCCCTCGCTCTGCGTTGCGTAAATATGTCGACTGAATTTGACAAGGCGTGATAAGGAACGCCTTGGTGGTGCGCACGTAAAAACGCGATGAAATAAATGATGACTCCTTGCAGCCGAAGCGCCCGTTTCCGTTGTGTGGTTGTGTATTGTTTTGCCTTCGTACGATCCACTGAAGCATATTTTCGCTTCACGCTTTTGTCGCTTTTTGCTGCCGATGCGGGAGGTCGGGTTGAATGAGTGAAACTTCAAAGTAGGTTCTAACATTTTCTCGTGCTCGGACCAATTAGCTGCACCTTTATCGCTGGCGAGGCGACTCCAGCACCAGAGTGTTGGGAGTGTTGCTTCGATGGCAAAGTATGTTGCCGCCCGAGGAGATTCTAAGAATTCGGTCCGTCACTGCCAGCAGAAACGGCACTGACAATCGTGCTCATTGCCCCCGAAAGCAGCCGGTAGCCGTGATGATGCTCCCTGAACCCTGAAGCTTCATGCTTAGAAAAAAAGACACAAAAGCTTCCCGGGAGCTCTCACGTCAGCGGTACGCATTCCTAAAACCGGAAGTGGTGCGTCCCATGCCAACGGCACACCGTGTTATCTGATGCAGCTAATTAAATTTTACGAATGACCTGTCGCCTTTGTCGTCGTCACGAGATTTGTGACAGCGGGACTATCGCTACGCTGTGAATGAGGTGTTCTGGGTACAAAACTCTTAAGCCTAGCTGGTCTCTCACGTACGAGGGACACAATGCCGGTGTCGCTCGCATCACGAGGATGACCTGTTTGTTGGGCCAGGTCAAGCGAAATGGACACTGTCATCGGCAGTAGTGGCACGAAGTGGATTGCACCGTTTGACTTCTGCAGACTGTGGACTGATGGAATTCCATTGATGTGAAACGTAAACTTAGTGCTAAGCTAACGTAGCTAACGTAGTGTTCCATGGTGAATACAAAACGGTAGTAATTATGTATATAGTTTCAAATGAATGTACGAAAAAATTAAATTGATTTGTAGAAAATCCATCATTTATACAATGAACTAGATTTTCACAAAATGTATTAAAACTGTTGTTATAAATTTGTTATTAATTTTATCTCTTAAAAATAAGTAAAAAACAAACTTAAAGTTAAGAATTTTGAGAATATCAGGTTTAAAGCATAACTCTGAATATTAATTCGAAATTTTAATATTTTTTGTATAGCTTTGATGGCCTAATACGATCATAAGAAGCAGAAAGAGCTCGGTTTATTTAGAAGTGCTGGGAGCGTACTGTTTTTGTTTTCATTTATGATCGACAGTTCTTTATTTACATGTGATTTTTTATGCAATGAGATATAAACATTGCATTGTTTTTATATGTGTATTTTGATCATGTTAACGTTTCTGACATTTAAAATTAGCTAAATTGATCTCTCATTTTCTTTATAACCGCCGCTCAGAATGAAGTGTTGAGTTATGTGTCGCATTCCTTGAACGCTATCGATATGGAGTCAAATATCGATCAGTTGTCAAATTTTTCGATTGTCATAGTGTCTATGCGGTCCTAAACAAAGTAAAAGTGAAAATATTCCTTATGCTGCATGTTACGTTAACCGTCATACAATAGAAAGTGTTAATTACATTTACAAAATATCAACCTTCTAATTTAAATGATTATCTATTAAGACCATCATAAAAGAAAGATAATCATCATCTCTTCAAAAATAAATGAAACTAAAATACCACATGCAGTTATACGGTTTCAAACCCTTGTGCCACAGTTTGTTTTTGTTTATTCAGACAAATTCTCGCTGTGGAATGCGTAATTCGTCTCAATCTGGCAAACGATATTTTCATTAGACGCTTCTTCCTACGACACCAAGGCACATTAAAACATATTATTTTTGGCAGATTTTTTTTCGCGGAATCCGAGCAGGTTGCAGGAGCTGCTGCAGCAGTCTAATTATAAAGTTGAAGTAAGAGGCGTCTTCGGGCATATTTTCAACATCCGTTTGTGATTGCGCGCGTTTAAATTTATGATCCACGCCAGACGCACACGCTCTCGCATTATAACCACGGCTACCAACCATCGCCAGCGGCAACAGGCATCTCGCTTGAAAGGCATAAAATCGATCGTCTGTGATTCGGTCCTCCCAAGCTACCTGCTGTCGGATGGGTGGCTGGCGAGGGATGGGTTTCCACCCACGCATTGGAAATGACGTTCCGGCCGCGAGGTTGGTACAAAATACGCCCTCGGAATCATTTGCAAGCTCGTGTTTGTGCCCCGCTCGGCTGTCCGTACTATTTACGGAGGCTGGTTGATAACTGTTTCCCAAAATTAGAAAATACTTTTCATTCATCCGTCCTCCTACGATGCCGGCTTGAGCGAGCATCGCCGTGAGTGGGCGACGTCGTAGAAGCTTGTGGCCGTGGCGTATCTCACCCCGTGCGCCGTTGATGCGTAGGATGGAAAACTTGTGAATGAGCCTCCGCTTTTCGTGCGAGCATCGGAGGGATGGCGACAGGGTGAGCAACGTAATAAATTACTCGCTGGAGTGTCCTTCAATCGCTTCGGAGGAGGCTTTCGCTGTAAGCAGTTGTAAATATAGTAAGCAGAAAGTAAGATGTGCTTTATATAATCACCCATCACCATGCGAAAGCAAACAAAAATACTTGACGCAATTTCCCATACGATGGTGGCGATACAATCTTTTTTCGCTCCGCTCCGCACTCGATACGGTACGCAACAATAATGTGTCAATTTCAGACCACCGATCGAAACCATATCCCGTGGATGCTATCCACGTGGCGTGGGCACGATCTTCCTTTCCCTCTCGCTCGCTGGTGGGCATTAAAATGATGCTGAAAACGCACGAGTGAACAACTAATGTGCCTAATTCATTCCATCCGACCAACCACCCCGGGGGAGCGTGGAAGAAGTGGTAAAAAAAAGAAAACGAAAAACCCTGATTTTTATTGGATTTATGGCAAGCTTCCCGTGTTCCCTCCGCGGTAACATAAAATAAGGTGAAAAGAATTCTAAAACTCCACGCCCCGATGCTTTCGCGCCACTTTCCGCCGTGTAAGCGTAACGCGGGTAAATTTTAATTCCTTCCTTACCCAGTTTTGCGTGGTGGTGTGTTTTTTTTTAACATTATTTATTTCGTTCTGGCGCGTTTCCGCTGCCTATCGGACTGCAAGAGGCAGCGGAAGGAACCGAAGCGGGTGGAACTGTTTCTCGTAAATCTGATTTGCATACCAATGAGTTGATGATCGTATGTCAGACCGGCCGCGTCAGGATCGGAAGTGAGGAGATTTCCGTTAGCAACACCGACGCACGTTCAACGCTGAGGTGAAGGAATCTAGGAGGTTGGTCTGTTCGGTGGTTCAATGATGATGATAACGATGGTGATGGTGGTGGTGCAGTGTAATTTAATGGGGAAAGTTGTTTAGAAGCAATTTTCAAATCTGCACCTAGAGATTTTGGGAAGGTTCGAATTTTTTTTGCGGTGGGTACGAATAATTACTGCGTACCTTTTGAGACCGTGTACCGGCGTGTATTTTTGTCGTGGTGTCTCTGAAGAGTTTGATCAGAGGCTGATACAAATTGAAAATAATGATGTGAAGAACGACGCCAGATTATTAAACGTGTCGAATTAACATAATTATTTAAGAAGTTTGCAGAGAAGTATTATTTGCGATGAGGAATATTGTGTAAGTTTTTTGTAAAAACTATCACTTAATCATTCATTCATTCATTCATTCATATATTTCCATATTCAATATACATGTTTACATATAATGTGTGATTGGTGCCGGACTTAATCTTATCCTCTACACAATAGTTTATGAAGTATCATTATTTTAATATCTTGATTATATTCTGCGTTTATATATCTTTACTTTATATGATTTTTCTGCAGGGAAAACTTTGATAAAAAAACCCTGGTCACATTGAGCAGGTTGAAAAAAAAACATAATTACTTTAAAAAAATGAAACAAAATAAAATACAAACTAACTTATCCTACTTATCCTATTTCCCTACAATTCTATTCAATTCAGTACTACCTATTTAACCTATTTACATGCCTATAGCGGCTATTTTCACAACTAGAATGGTATTTTGCTAGTAAAATTTCTGCGTAATTGATTATTCTTAACATTTCTGTTCTTGCATGTATATTAATGGTGGAATGCCATGGAGGCAAGTTTAATATCTGCTTAATATATTTATTTTGAAAAATTTGCAACTTGTTCAAATGTGTTTTGGCACTATTTGCCCAAATCGGAAATGCATATAATAGCCCTGGCCGAAGGATTGACTTGTATAGTAATATTTTATTTCTCACATTCAATTTCGATTTCCTATTTGTGAAGCAGTAT